>OZ024914.1:3429465-3446965 GCA_964017125.1 Flabesymbios commensalis
GAGATCATAAATCACTGCAGCCATTTAAGCACCAGGAGCTTGCTGTACACAGTTACATATTTTTCCTACCATGTACTTGTTTATGCCTGAGTGAAGTGAAGCACCTGTAGGTAATTGCCTTCGACATCACATGCAAAGAACGATGGCAAATTACAGGCCCGTAGATAGCATAAGGCAGACTGAGCAGCCGCCTCGTTGTCTTTTCATATATATTTTTTTTTTATCTCTGAAAAATTCCAAGAAATTTAGGGTTTTCAGTCATTTTGATGATGCGACCAGCCTCGCCGCGTCTGATTTTTGATCCTGGCTACGGACCTGCAGTGTTACGAATGGAGAGACATGATATTTCTCTAAAGCTCGCACCAAGAAGTGATTGAACCAGCACGACAGGCAGCAGCTTTTACAAAAGTCCACGACATAACCATAGTACCACGTTCATCACAAGTAGTGCAGTGTAGGAATGAAATAATGAAAATAAGCATAATATGTTCTCACCACCCTATTATAACTCAAGGGGGGGGGGTCCACACACAAACATCCACATTATATAGTGGTTTTAGTGTCTGGTAAAATAAACAAATACAAGAATTATGTAATGAAATCCGAGCAATGACTATATTTTACTTGACCAAGAGGTATAGCTCAAAAGTGATTAGTTAGCACACCCTTGTTTGATCTGTTTTTTTATGTTGTGTTTGTGTTTTATAATGGTGGGTAACTTGGGGGTGTCTAAGGACAAAATTGGCGAAATCGACCTGTACAATGCTGGCACTAAATATGTGTTTCAATGGGACTGCCATTTAGAACGACAAGACCCTGTATAGCTTATAATAGTGTATTGATCTGGGGTTTGGGGTTATATAATCTTTCTGTTGCTTAGTAGGAGAAAAAGTGTTTAATCTGTGTTTAATTGTATTATTGTCGTCTATGCAATAAATTACCTTGTGCAATTTTGAATAAAATACTAAAAAGAATTTATGATTTGATGGATAAATAATTAAATAATTCATTAAAAATAAAGCACCAAATATGCATTCTACAGCATAATTTTTCCCAAATATGTCAGTTTTGTCTTAAAGGAGGACTCTCAACAGGGTCACTGCCCCTCTGGATTCAATCGGTTTGATGGAGACTATGAGTCTGATGACGAATCTGCTAGTCATTATTATGGCGACAAAATCACTTGCTTTTGTCAATAAAATCTATCAAACCTATCATTGGAACATTCAAACACATTTAAACACATTCAAAAAATTTGTTTTCCACTCACCAGATGCATGGCTGAGATGAGCCGTTGCGAAGCAGAGAAAGATTAAATAGGCGGGATCCATGGCGGGGACGAGACACAGGCAGCTTTCTCTGAGAGGACGAGATACAGGCAGCTTACTCTGACATGACGGCACCCAGACACGGTCGGATTTCTGTCTCGGGGATCAAGTTGTCTTCTGTCTATCAGGACAGGGGCGAGTTGTGACGGGCAGCACGGAGGGCCCTTTTATGGGGAGTTATAATATATAGGGAGGAAAATATGGTTGACCAACGTCACCAACCATTGATTAGAACACGTGTGTTGTCAGGTGCAGTAAGTTGGCCATGAACCTATCATCGATCTAAAAGAATTGCCAGATGGCTCGATTTCGTAATAATGAGTGCTACGATATAGAGGTCACCCTCTCTAAAAAAATATAGTTGGATCGATAAATACGAATTAACATGATTTTACCACACATCAGATATCAACTTGTACCCATGTCAACTCGTACCCATGTCAACTTGATCAAGTAGTCAAGTTGTTACACAATAGCAAGTATCAGAGTTGACTAACTGCACAGCAGATATGAAGACGTACTATTTTTTATGTCAACTCGTACCAAAGATGATTTGGGGGAGGGGGGGAGGTAATAGAATCAGGTTATACATAAGAGGCTGAACACCCTAATGATTTGTCTCATGTATGTATATCATGTTCAGTGCGTAATATTACAATTGAAGGGCTCAAGCAAGAACATGCTAACTCAAATTAGCATGTATTTTTTTTCGTCATGTGGTCATTATTTCAGCATAATGCTGTGAAATAATGAATCAAGTAATTACCATGTATGGTAGCAATATTAATACAAGACAATGTATTTAACATAAACTTATCAAAAGATGAGCTACAACTAGAACTGTATCACTTGCGTGGGCCTTATTGATATGTCGCCTTAGTTTTAAACGTATGAGCATGCAAAAGTGTAGTGGATTTTTGTTATTATGTGTACTAGATATTATGTTACGGGGAGCCTTAACACTGAATGAAGATATCATCATTACTTAGCATTCTCTCGCACGATGGGCTTTCATCACTTTCTAATGCAAAATATGTCAATATTTTATTAGGGCTTCTTAAAAACAAACCATATCATATTGAAAATCGTTCATTTAGAAATGAGGCAGTCCGTTCCGCAACAAACATTTTTCGTTTTATTTCAACTCACTAGCATAACAATCAAGGGAGTTATATATATTTTAGACAAGTAAACACCTTTAAAAAGCTTTTTCTCAAAAACGGCAAAAAATGACTTAGTAGAATATGTTATATGTTATATAGAACTCATCAATTTTTTAATACCATCGGGTGCATATAAATAATTTCTGAAGCTGGATATTTATCAATAATTATTAATTGGAAGATACAGGTAGGCATACGTCTGTTAAATTTAATATATTATCAAACATGATAGGCAAATACTGTAATATATAATAATCCAGGATGATCAAGGTCAAGGTCAAATAATAAATATATTTCATTTTTACAGCCTAGAGGCAGATTCATGTTTCATTATCTACTCTACCTTAAACTTTTCATATATAAGCGCTTAAACAAACATGTAGACAATATCGATATTTCAGAAACCAAGATGGCGACCAATCAACAAACAAAGTGTCCTACAGGGAATCAGGACAGGGCAGGAAATGTCTATAACTTTTGCAGGAAGTAGGATATATTGATAGATATTCTAATTAGTTAAAGCGTTTCATTGCCCCACAAAATGTTTTTATCTGACATTTGCCTGAATGAAGATAAATCAACAAACAAAGTGGTCAACAGGGGGTCACGACAGTTTAGGAAATGTCTATGACTTTGGCAGGAAGTAAGATATATGGATAGTTATCCTAATTGGTATACGTTTTTAAATTAGGCAATTACTATTTGTCCTTGCACAGATGACGATCATCTTCAGAGATTCAGAGAGAACTGAACAAAATAAAATACAAAATAAAAAGTAAAATATAAATTTACAATCCGGAAATGACTATACCTTTGACAAGAATTAAGATATATTGATAGTTATCCTAATCGGTATACGTTTTTCAATTAGGCAATTACTATTTGACCTTGCACGGGTGGCGATCATCTTGGATTCAGTGAGAACTGAACAAAATAAAATATATAAAAAGAAGTAAAATATATATTTGCCATCAGGAAATGACTATAACTTTGGCAAAAATTAAGATAAATTGATAGTTTTCCTAATTGGCATGAGGGTCTCAAATGGGTCATTATTATTTGTCCTTGGATTTGGATTGGATTTTACTCATAATGCAACATCTTAGTGGTCCTACCACCACGTAGGGCATTTAATGGAGTGTGCAGTGTTGTCTTTATGTTGATGTGCAATATAATAATAAAGAATAATCGAAGTTGTTCAATAAGAGTTTCTTCTGTCGGGATATTCTCGTGATTGTGCCAGAAGTGACATGAAGCAAAATTGAATCACTAAGTCGGGCATACGTTTATGGTCTATGGTCTACACTAATGTCATGAATCTGCATGTATATTTTGTCGAAAATGATATCAATTTATAATTTGACTTTGCAAAGATGGTTGCTATCTTGGATTGTGCCACCATTTAGAAAAGTGAACAACACATTTTCCTGAAAACCCCTTATTCTCACTATAGTGAGAGAACAGACCGAAAATAAAATAAAAAAAAAGTCTAAATTGAGCATCCGGTATTTTCTAGCTTATTGGACCCAATATAGCCTATGATATTTCCAAAACAAAACATTGCTGTAAAAAACATTTTGCGCCCAACTGTCTGGCAAGTGGACTATGATTTTAATTCAGACCTGAAAATGATTGAGATAAACCAGTTTGTTATAATTTAATAAAATATGCAATAACAAAATAGCTATTATTGATCGAATGCTGTCCCACCGTTTGCAACGCCGACCCAGTAAATTGATGAAAACCCTTCAACCTTTATGGTTTATAAAAAAATATTTCATCTAATAAATTTAGGGTTAAGTCAACATAAGGTCAACATATTTTACAGGGAATGCCCCCCGACAGCGTCTACAACAACGTGCCAACATCAAGCCATCATTTAGATTAACGCTTTTTACAGTGAATGCCCTCGGCAGCGTCTACAACAATTTTCCAACATCAAGCCATCATTTAGATTAACGCCTTTTACAGTGAATGCCCTCGGCAGCGTCTACAACAACGCACCAACATCAAACCATCATTTAGATTAACGCCTTTTACAGTGAATGCCCTCGGCAGCGTCTACAACAACGCACCAACATCAAGCCAACATTTAGATGTACGCCTTTTACAGGTAGCGCCCCTTGGCAGCGTCCACAACAACGCGCCAACATCAAGCAAACATTACGATCAACGCCTTTTACAGGTAGCGCCCCTTGGCAGCGTCTACAACAACGCGCCAACATCAAGCCAACATTAGGATCAACGCCTTTTACAGGGAACGCCCCCCGACAGCGTCTACAACAATGTGCCAACATCAAGCCAACATTAGAATCAACGCCTTTTACAGGGAACGCCCCCGACAGCGTCTACAACAATGTGCCAACAAGCCAGCATTTAGATCAACGCTCAGGTAAACCCCCGCTGCATAGCCAAGAGTCAAAGAAGATAAGTCCATTTGACCCCCTCCCTTGGATAGTACCGTAGTGGTTCTACATACACCCAACATGATGATTGTGACGTTTTGCTTTTATGGTTTAATCCTCGAAGACTTATTCCAATTTGACAGCAGATGACCATACACCAGTGTAGCCTATGGAAGACCATTAACCTCCAAAACGTCAAATGTGACTTATCTCATTTTAGCTCTTCTCCTGCGAATTAAAATCTGTGAGGTCAAAAGGATTCGAGCCATCAGAAAAGTACACAATCATGTGGTATAAAAATGTTTAGTGCATCGCATTTACGACTCGTATAGGTCATGTAATGTAGAGGTCATAGAGGCCGTATGATGTTACTTATAGGTCATATATTTTTGAAAATCTTCATTCTACAGAGTATATATAATCAGTGAAAATTGCAATTAAAATATTTTGAAAAGAGGCGATTGTTTTTTATTGCGGCACCAGAATGTCACAATTTGTTTTTTTGACCGGCATTATAATTGCGATGGCCGTCGACCACATATTTTTAGCCGATTTGCGAATATGCTCAAACTTATCCAGGCTATGAGTGAAAATAATCGCACGGTAAACATTTTAGAGCAATAGGCTATTTTCACAAGCTTGGGGTCAGCTTGATCTGTGGATCGAACAAATCAGGGTCATAGAAGTCAAAGAAAAATTACCATCTGAGCTTAATGAAGGTTTAATCATGGTTGAATTTATCAGTAATGCTATTCATTTAAAATAGTCGACTTGATAGATAAACGTATCATTTTGGTGACAATTTATTTTTTCTTTCCAAAATATGCCATTGGCGTGATAAAGTTGTTTTATCATGTTTAATATTTCAAACTGTGAGGTTTATGACCTGCGCCACAGATTCAGATATGTCACATGATGTCACATGATTAATTATTTTGATTTATGGGCTGTTTTCTAATTCCAGTTTGAATATTAAATTATTATAGCCGATAATAATGTCAAATCATTCCGAGAATTTTATGATAGTACAATGATTTCACAAATATTCACAGTACTGTATTCTAGGACCCTAGAATTCTAGAACAGGACTGGTAATATATGATAAAATTACATTTTGATTATCAATATGCTGAATCTCTCCACATTAAAATTTACGGTATGAGCACACGAGTTAAAATCACAATATTTGAAAATGACTGTTTTGAGGTATATTTTGTTGGCTGATTAATTAAAAGTGGCCGCTGTGACCCCATTGATGCCCGAATTGCGTCTTTGTTCGAAGTTATCTGAGCTATCGGTGAAATACACGTGAGCGTTATGTGGATTGAACAAAATGAGAGGTGTAACTAAAACTGTGGAAAATTGTGAAGCAAATACTATATATGTGCGATGTGGAAAAATACAGAACTCGTTCTTAGAATAATGTGTGAGCGAACACCCTATTCGCTTAAGCATCTGTTATAGTTTATTCACAGAGTCTGTAAATGTAATACAGACAGTCACTGATTTATAGGGTGGGGGCCTGGTGTAGATGTAGTGGATAAAGTTGCCTGCCAGGAAAGTCTGAGATCGTGGGTTCGTCCACGCTCTGGTATTCAGGTTCCGCAGAAACATGAACGTTCTAGACCCATCACTCGTAATGATTAAGTATTGTCAGGAGCCTCTGTGTACAAAAGGTAACGTACTCGACCTAAGAGCGCAATTGCACGAATTTTGAATCATGTGTCTGCGGGGAGGTGTCATTCATTCATTCATTCATTCATTCATTCATTCATTCATTCATTCATTCATTCATTCATTCATTCATTCATTCATTCATTCATTCATTTATTCATTTATTCATTTATTCATTCATTCATTCATTCATTCATTCATTCATTCATTCATTCATTCATGCGAGTTATATAATATATATCTCAGGCAATCAACAGGCTATTAGTCAGCCTGTGTTAGGAGTCTATCTATATTGCCTTTTTCTGGCAGCGCGCTGTGTCCCTCGTGATGTTTACGGTTAATCACCGGGCCGGCAATTGCCAGATGGTTTGACATAGAATATTTCTATGTTATATACGCGGTTTCAAATAGGATGTTCATATGTTATATAAGGGATGTTCTTATGCTCTCACAGCCATCTAACGGCTGTTTTAACGGTGTATCTACGGTTTATATAATGCCCGTATACCACAATAATGAGTGACACCTGGCTGTAAAATAACTGAGTACATTAATTCATTTTCTTAGGATTTGTATAATTTATCATAGCACAAACTGTATGCACTTGTACCGCCGTTTGTCTACTACCTAACATCTATAACTATACCTGTTTCGGTCTTCAAAATTGTGTGAGGAAAACACATAACATAGATGTTTGAGCATTGCTTTTATGTACAAAAAATGCTTTTCAGAACTAAAGACTAACACCGGAAGCCACTTCGTGGCACAAAGTTTTTGTGCCTCTGAGTGGTTTACGGATGTCATTAATCTTTTACCTAGGACAACGCATGAAACATTCCAGAATAAGTCTGTGTTTTTTTCAAATACTACCAACCAATCCTATTAGTACAGCAGCAGACACAAAAAAGAGCCATATTTAAAGTACAACATTTGTCCACATGTCTAGAATTGTTCACAGGAGTTTCTAGATACAGAATCTTGTTGATGACATTGTCGAAAATGGGGGCGGGCTGAAAATTTGACACTTTTGTACACCTATCCGATTTTTAGAGAAAATATTAGCTAAAATATGATTTTCGCGTCATTCTTACTTTATTATAATGTTGGGCGATTTTAATGAAATATAGTTGGATTTAGTTTTTTCTATTGATCAGGTCATATATCTGTGGAGATAAAATAGTGAAAAATAATATAATTTTGCACTAGTATCCTACCCCTAAGAGTTATTTTGGCTATTGTAAATATGTCGCAAAATGCAATTTTTTAAAAATGTCAATTTAATTCATTTTTTTGCATTTAGTTTATGACAACAGGTTCGTTTTTGCACGAAAGTCTCCATGAGCGGTACCATTTGTTTCAGATACATCTCTTAAGTCTGAATTAGGTTACCAATGCTTGATTCGTCGAGTAATTGATCAATATGGCCAATTTCAAAATGGCCGCCGTAAAATCCATGGTTTTTCCCGAAAAGGATTATTGAACATGGTTTTCTTAAATTTCGCATCACTAGCACGGTTTGAGTGTCTAATCTTACATTTCATTGTTCGTTCAAGTATTTACAAGTTCTGGAATGTGATATTTAAGACGCAATCCAAGATGGCTGCCAGAAATGATCAAGAAAATGTTCAAAAATGTTCACATTTTCTTGCTAATATTTTAGTATACGTGTTTTATCATGTAAGAAAACCCCCACGATCGGTGTCATCTGGATCAGAGACAACCCTTGAGTGAAAATCATATGATTAGTGCTTGATTTGTCGAGTAATTAATCAATATGGGCGATTTTAAAATGACCACCGGAAAATCAATGCTTAATCTTCATATGTATAATTCAACATTGTTTGCTTAATTGTTCTCTCAAAAACACGGTTTTTGTGTCTATTCTTATATTTTATTGCTGAATGAGTCCACTGAGTATATCTATGTATATTTTAACATGTTTAAGTACTAGAATTTGTTATTTAAGAACCAATCCGTAAAAATGGAAAAAAATATTTTCGAAACTTTTGAAAATAGTTCATGATCACACGTTCTTTTCTGTACGAAAACCTCAGTGAACGATATTATTTGGTACAGAGGCATATATTAAGTCAAACTCAGGTGATTATTTCTTGATTTGTCAAGTAATCATTTCAAAATGGCCGCCGTTAAATAAATGCATTATTGAACATCGTTTACCTAATAGTCATATCATAAACACGGTTTTGATGTAATATCTTAAAGCGACACAATCAGGCTAAAATCATCAAAAAATCGGTCATTTTCTTTTGGTTTCTTAATATGACCATATGATGTAAACATGTCCATAGTCTAGAACTGCAATTTTTTTTTTAATTTTTTGTGCTGCGCATTTACCAGTTGAGCGAGATATAGAGACGAAATTTTTGTCTGGTGCTAAAACTATATTAAAGTAACAAAGATCACTTTTGCAGTGGCTTACATAATTTCTAAGGTGGCAGTTATTACTTCTTCACTTCACTTTTAAAATCGCTGTGATCACTTCTTCAGTGGTCAAGATCACTTTTGTAGTGGCTGAGATAACTTTTAAACTCGCTGCGATCTCTTCTTCAGTGGTCAAGATCACTTTTGTAGTGGATGAGATAACTTTTAAACTCGCTGCGATCTCTTCTTCAGTGGTCAAGATCACTTTTGTAGTGGATGAGATAACTTTTGAAATTGCTGTAATCACTTCTTCTGTGGTCAAGATCACTTTTGTAGTGGTTTAGATAATTTTTAAAGTGGCTCTGATCACTTATTCAGTGGCCAAGATCACTCTGCAATGGCTTAGATACTTTTTTCAGTGGCTGACACCAGTTTGTTAGTGGCTTAGATCACCTTTGCAGTTGCTGAGATAACTTTAAAATGGCTATGATCACTTCTTCAGTGGTCATGATAACGTGTGTAGTTGCTGAGATCACTTTTAAAGTGGATGTGATTACTTAATTAGTCGTCAAGATCACTTTTGTAGTGATCATTTTCAAAATGTGTGTAATCGCTTCTTTAGTGGCCAAGATCACTTTTGTAGTGGCTAAGATAACTTTTGAAGGTGATGTGATCACTTCTGCAGTGTCCAAGATCACTTTTGTAGTGGCTGAGATAACTTTTAAAGTGGTTGTAATTACTTTTTCGGTGGTCAAGATCCCTTTTGTAGTGGTTTAGATAATTTTTAAAGTGGCTGTGATCATTTTTTCAGTGGCAAGATCACTTTGTAATGGCTTAGATAACATTTTCAGTGGCTGACACCAGTTTGTTAGTGGCCTAGATCACCCTTGTAGTGGCTGAGATAACTTTGAAGGTTGCTGTAATTTCTGGAGTAAACACCAAAACAGTGTTTCTATAATGATCATTACGTAGTACATGTTTAACAATTACAATAATTAAAGGGAACTGAATGTTCATTTTTTAGGAGACAAGGCTTTAGGTCACCGGGGCCAAAGGTGAACAAACGCATATTTTCTTGTCATTTTCACTGCTGCCATCTTAGATTCTATCTTAAAGCACTTAACATTATTTTTAGTGGATTCACTGAAAATAAAAATGCTAAATTAAATACCAAGAACGTGTTAGATGACTATTATATTATGCACAACATAATACTCAATAAAGCATTTTAGGAGTATTCATTGATTTCATGGCGGCCATTTGTAATCGGCCATAATTATTAATTACTTAAAAAATCATGCATTAATAACCTGATCTTGACTCATGGACGTCTCGGAAATAAATAATACCGCTCATGGAGGGTTTATGCAGATATAGAATAGAGCGTGTGCTCATAAATTATTTGTAAAATGGTGATACATTTTGACAATGTTGCGGCGGCCATCTTTCTTAGAAAATTTCTTCTTATTCCCCATGTTATTATACTTTTGTTGGACATGGTGAGGATTAAAAAGTAAGATTAGACACTTAAATCGTGTCTGTGAGATACCTGTGTAACAGCCATGTTCAATAATGCATTTTACGAGAATTATCTGTAATTGATTTCGCAGTGACTATTTTAAAATAGGCCATAATATTAATTATTCAACACATCAAGCATTTATCACCTGATCTTTGTTCATGGGTACGTGTCTCTTAATGAAATGATACCGCTCATGGAGGTTATCGTACACCATTAGAGCCTGTGCTCACAAACTATTTGCAAAAAAGTGATTTTTTTAGCATTTTCTTCACCACTTTCTGGCGGCCATCTTGGATTCGGTGGTAGATATTACATTACAGCATTTGTAAATACTTAAGCGAGCATTAAAATGTAAGATTAGATCCCAAAACTGTGATTGTGATGTGAAATTTAGGAAAACCATGTTTGATAATACATTGCAGTAGAAATCATGGGTTTTAAGGCGGCCATTTTGAAATTGATGATAATGATCAATTTCTTGAAAAATCAAGCATTCGTAACTTAATTTTGACTTAAAGTATGTATCTGAACTAAATGGTACCGCTCATGGAGACTTTCGTGCCTAAACGAACCTGCTGTCATAAACTATATGCATAACAATGGAAAAAATTGACAATTTTGCAAAATTGCAATTTGCGACATATCTACAATATCTAAAATAGCTCTTCAAGGTGAGATGCTACTGCGAATTTTTTTTTTTTACTTTTTTATCCCCACAGATATATGACCTGATGGATAGAAAAAACTAAATCAGCAATATTTGATTTAACTGGCCCAACATTATAATAGAGTGAGAATGACGCGAAAATCATATTTTAACGAATATTTTCTCTAAAAATTGAGTAGGTGTACAAAAGTGTCAAATTCTCAGCCCGCCTCCATTTCCGGCAATGTCATCAACCAGATTCTGTATCTAGAGATCCCTGAGAACAATTCTAGACATGTGGACAAATGTTGTACCGCTGGTTTAGGTACCTCGAAAATTTGGTCCGTCTGCTGCTGTACTATATGAACATGTATTGTTAACGTCACCCCTATCACCATAACTACACTGAACTTTACAACCAGTATAAATACTGATACTCCAGGATCTGGTGGACGTGTGAAGCACGTAGCACCGCTAAATGTAAGAACGCCGGTAAATGTAAGAACGCTAAATGTAACAGCCTTCTTACATATACCGGCGCCGTCAACGGCAAATGTAAGAACTCCGCTAAATGTAACAACTTCGAAAGAAATGGTTATAGAGTCACTCACAAATTAAGTATCGGTGATTTTTCTCTGTATCACTGACACATTATGTACCAGGTTCACAGAATTTTAAAGTTATAACTGACACACCAAGTACTAGAGGATCACATGGATTTTTCTCCGAATAACTGACACATTAACTACCAGGGTCACATAAATTTGTCTCCGTATCATTGACACATTAACAACTGGATAAACACATGGGTTTTCCTTTGAATAACTGACACATTAAGTACTAGAATGTCACATGGATTTTGCTGCGTAGCATTGACCTTGAACATTGACACTTGAAGTTTTAGTGGTCACATGGATTTTGTGTCACTGACACGTTAAGTACTAGGGTCACGTGGATTTTGCTCTGAATCAATGATACTGTAAGTACTATGGGTCACAGGGACCTCGCTCTGTATCATTGACACATTAAGTACTAGGGATCACTAGGGGTATCTGTATCACTGACACATGGAGCTCCAGGGTGTTAAATTCGTTTTGCTTTGTATCGCTGATACATTGATTACTCTGAATCAATGACACATTCAGTGCTACAGTAACAGGCATTTTGCTCTGTATCTTTGCACAATAATTACTATGGTCACATGGATTTTTCTCTGCTTCACATATACATTAAGTACTAGGGGTCACATGTATTTTGTTCTGTATCATTGACACATTAAGTACCAGATTGTCACATAAATTTTGCTCTGAATCACTGACACATTAAATACTACAGCGTCTCATGGATTTTGCTGTGTTTCACTGACACATTAAGTACTAGGGGTCTGATGGATTTTGTTCTGTATCACTGACACATCAAGTACTAGGGGTCAGATGGATTTTGCTCTGTATCACTGACACATTAAGTACTAGGGGTCAGATGGATTTTGCTCTGTATCACTGACACATTAAGTAGTAGAGCGTCACAGGGATTTGTTCTGAATTTACTAAAGCATTATAGTAAAAGTCACCTTAAATCTCTCACTTTCGCGTTGCATGTTTTTCGCTTATTGCTCAAGCAATTTTCATCGGATTTTCATGAAATTTGACAAGCTTTAGTTTCTAGTCTTACGGCACCTGCCCTGAAAATTTCGGGGAAAAATATTATATAGTTTAAAAGTTAGACCATTTGACATGTAGTTTTTGCGAATTATGACGCTCCTCTATAAACCCATTTCACGCTATCAGCTTCACTCACGAAATTCCACTACTTGTCAAATGGTCTAATTTTTGAAATACTCATTCAAATTTCACGAAATTTTTAGAGTAGGCGCCGGAATAGTTTAAAAGAGTGCTTGCAAAATTTCATGAAAATTAATTCAGAATTGACTGAGAAATCAGCGAAAAACACCCAACGCTGGTGGAAGTTGACTGCAACTATAAGTACTAGGATATAACTGACAATGTTTCAGAAAATGGTAAACAGTCATGCCAATAACAGTTTTCATTTATGCCAACATATGGCATGTCGCCATCAATATCCAAAGTCAAATCACATGACTCAATTGGAAAGGAATTTCTCACAAATCTAAGAAATTTGTCACATTTGTTTGAAAAAATATATATATCTCCGCCTAATGTAAGAATGTTTTTTTAATTTTATCAACTTCCACCGCTAAAAGTAACAACCTTTTTACATTTAGCGTACGTTTTTCTTACATTTAGCGTTGGGTGGCAACAAATGTAACAACTTTTATAACACTTGTTATTTTCGTTTTTTTTCACTCTATGAATGAAAAAATGTTGGAAAACGGTTAAAAAAAATGTTTTTGTGGAATTTTCTGTGAAAATGTGTACCAGCAACCGTTTTCATTTATGTCAATAAATTATGTGGAATGTCGCCAGAAAAATCCATAATTAAGGCAGATGAGTCAATACGGGAGGATTTGGCTAAGAATTTTTTTTTTGTTCTCATCATTTTTCGGCAAATGTATGAAAAGCATTATTCAGCTCACATCGATATTGAAGAGTCCCTTGTTTATCCACAGCTTCCTCTCTGCGGCCGCCACCCAGCAAATAAGAGACATTGACCCAATGCTGGTTCAATATTGGCCCACCGTCGTTAATTTGTTTATTTGCTGGAAAAAAACATACCAATTTTTATAACACTGCTTTTTTTTCAGTTTTGTACTCTATGGATGAAAAATGTTGGCAAACGATTTTAAAAAGAAAGTAATATTGTTGTCAAATTCTATGTGAAAATTATGTGAAAATGTGTACCACTAATTTTCAGCAACCGTTTTCATTTATGCCAAAATGTGGAATGTCGCCAGACAAAGCCAGAGTTACGTCAGATAATAGTCCAGGAGCCAAGGGGTGTTTGCGTCCAAAAATGGCCCCGACATCTCTCACCTATTTCTGATAGTAGACCATCTGGGGCACATTTTTAGCCAAAATGTGGAATGTCGCCAGACAAAGCCAGAGTTAAGTCAGATAATAGTCCAGGAGCCAAGGGGTGTTTGCGTCCAAAAATGGCTCGACATCTCTCACCTATTTCTGATAGTAGACCATCTGGGGCACATTTTTAGCGAGGGTGGACATTCTGAAACCCGGCAGTAAGCGAGTTATTCAGGATTTTGTAAAAAAAATATAAACTAAAAAAAACGCAAAAAATGAGGATTGCATTCATTCAAAATCATCACTATAAATCAACCTACCGCAACACATAAGCCATCAAAACGAAGATTGATGGTGCTGCGATCAAATGAAATCAAGTTCAATTTGATTGAATCAAGTTCAAGGTCACCAGAGGTCAAGAAGTGACCTAATTTGATCTCTAGTCGAATTTCAGGCCCCTAGGAGTTAAAACGTCTCTAATTTTTAGGAGGATAATATTTTTTTGATTCTGTGCTGCATTCTAATGAAGTATGGTACATAACAGTTTTTTGAGCGATTAAGGATGATGAAATATTTTTTTTGTATCACCAGGACCACTTTCAATATCAGAAAACTGCATTAAAACGACATAATTTTAAACGCGCGAAATGTAAGGATTTTATGCATTCAAAAGGACATATCATCACTATTAATCAACCTACAGCAACATTTAAGCCCTTAAAATGAAGATTAGTAGACATGCGATGGGATGAAAATAAGTTCAATTTTATCGGATGAAGCTCAAGGTCACCGGAGGTCAAGATGTGATGTAGCATGATCTTTGTTTAAAACTTCGATCGCGAAGAATTTAAAAAAACTACAGAAATTAAACCCAGCAGGAATAAACTTGAATCATTAAAGATGATGAAATAGTATGTAGCAAGGAAGAATAGAGATGAGAGTAAAGTGCACTTGAATACATTCATGTCAAATTCGTCAAAGTTAATTGACGATATCAATGCTTTCCAGTCTAAGAAATGTGTTAAATCAGAGACTTTCAATTTCTGGAATCGATATGTAAAAATGGTATGTTGGAGAATGTTGTCTGTCGTTAACCTCCAACGTGAAGTCAGTGGTGTTGTAACACCAAGTACAGAACTTTTGATGAACCACGAGTTTAACATACCTGCGACGCGATCAGCTGAGATGTTGATGCAAGAAATAATGAAGTACATAAATAAACATGGGAGTCCAGTAACTGATTCCACAGATAGAGACAGTGATGAACCAGAAGTACTTCACAATATCCTAACAAAAGATATTATGTCAAAAGAAGTACCCGAAAATCTTCTTGAGTTTGAGATCAGTTGTAATTTACGATACGAAATGTTTAGAACGAGAGAGGTTTATTACAAAGCAGCGATCCATCTTTTTACACCATCCATAGAAATAACTTGAAAACATTCAAATCAATGAAAGTCGAGAAAGGCACTAGCAAATCTAAAGTGTAGGGCAGCAAGAAACAACTAGCTTAAACACAGAAAATCGTTGACATTGCTCGTGTCCGACAGTATGACATAAAATATTGTGTTTTATCTTATAGACAATAGCTACCTCTTCGACCACGAGGGACTGATAAAAAAGACCAGTAAAAGAGATTTGTGCACAGAGTTGGCAAAGGTCCTTCACAAAAATGTCTACGTGCCACCATCAGCATGGAATCAAGAGAATACTGCCACGATTGTTGATGTAATGGGATGCCTACGTCGCCTGCGCTTAGCCCCTATGAAAACGTTTAATGACCTTTCCACTCACTTCCTTGAATATATACATGGAATTTCCAGTAATTCTAATCGTATTGACTTTGTTTTTGATACATATTGACAGTGAGCGAGAACGGAGATGTGAATGCAGTCTGATCGATTTGAATGAAGTGTTACCTGAGACACCGTTACCTGTGACAATGAATAAAACAAAGGTCCAGGAATTGCTTCGGAGTTTTATAAAGGATAAGCCAGTGGCGTCTATGGATACCGTGGTTAAATCAATAGGTGTGTCAGATATAGAACAACAAATGGCAACAAATGTAACAACTTTTATAACACTTACATTTTTTTCAGTTTTGTACTCTATAGATGAAAATGTTGGAAAACTGTTTTAAAAAGAAAGAAATATTGTTGTGAAATTCTATGTGAAAATTTGTACCACTTAATCTCAGCAACTGTTTTCGTTTATGCCAAAATGTGGAATGTCGCCAGACAAAGCCAGAGTTAAGTCAGATCACTGAATACGGAAGGACTTGGCTGAGAATGTTTTTTTTTGTTCAGAATTTTTCATTTTTTATCATTTTAAGGCCAATGTATGAGAGTTATTACATTTGTTTAAAAAAAAAAAACATTTCCGCTAAATGTAAGAATTTTATTACATTCACCGGGAATCGCCTGCAAATGTAATAACTTCCAATGCTAAATTTAACAACCTTCTTACATTCAGCGTACGTTTTCCCTCATTTAGCGTTGGGTGGCAATAAATGTAACAACTTTTATAACACTTCTTTTTTTCAGTGAGTTTTGTACTCTATGGATGAAAAATGTTGGAAAACTGTTTAAAAAAGAAGAAAATATTGTTGTGAAATTCTATGTGAAGATGTGCACCACTAATTTTCAACAACCGTTTTCATTTATACCAAAATGTGGAATGTCGCCAGACAAAGCCAGAGTTAAGTAAAATCACTGAATACGGAAGGACTTGGTTAAGAATGTTTTTTTTTGTTCAGAATGTTTGTTATCTTAGCAGATCAGCAATTCTCGTGAATACACAATCTTTATAGAACGTTGTAGCTTCAATTAAAATCGTAGAACAGACCACTTCACATATTTTAAACTTCGTGGCCTTCTTTTTGTGTGTACATTGGTCGCATAATTATTATACATTTTATTATGACAAAATAAGCCATCACTGCCTCCGCTCTTATCAAGTAGCTTCAAACATTTAAAGAGTGCTCCCCTGATCCGCTTTCGACCCTAGTATAGCTGTTATCAGGTATGTGCTGCTGTGACTATAGTTCACTAGTTGTTTTCACCTGACAAATGATATGCTGTTCAAAGTCAGTTACATTCACTTGCATGTTCATCATTGTGATTTTAATGGTAAGATTCCATACTTGCGTCACCAAGATACATTTATGGGTACACAAACACACCAGCATTTTCTGAAAACATATGCTGTATGATAGATATATTGGTTGTTGGGGAAAATATATTATTACCCTATCAATCTATCGCCACAATTCATTTACCAACCTAAACAAACTTGTGTTGTTAATTATAATAGCTTGTTGTCAATCTTAGATAAGGTACAAAACTAATCATATCATTTGATGTTACTGCAGGAATTAAATGATCTGATTTCGTGAAAGTGAACGACAATTTATACAACACATTTAATAACTTTATTGAACTTTGG
>OZ024914.1:3449465-3574922 GCA_964017125.1 Flabesymbios commensalis
TAGCCGAAGTGGCTGAATCAGCTTTCAGCCACAGATTGACGGCGTACAAAATCGTGGGACATTTCTTTGTACAGTCATATCGGAAAATATCGGGGAATATTCAGGTCAAAGATAGTTTTTTTAGAATCAGTACATTTTAGTCCCATGTCCGCATGCTCAGCTCAAAGGTCGCACTGTCAATACAAAGTTATGGACATTTTTCGGACCTTGGGGTCGGGGTCGCTCTCGGTCACCGCCATGTTGGATTTTTTCGGCTAAAACAAATCAATCCACGGCCTCGCAGGGGACGACACGGCTAGATATTGATTGAATTGATTGATTTTCTCCTTAACGTAAAAATAATGAAAAGAACCGTTGCGCTTCATAATTATGCTAGCCCTTATAATGCTAATCACAGGGTTGGCAAAAACCCGGGTAATATTAATATTACCCGGCCCACCCGGGCAATAATGGACAATATGGATAAATACGGGTTTTAATGGGCAATAATGGGCAATATTGGACGGCTGCCCATATTCTCCATTTCATACATTTCTTAATTCAGACCCCCTGATCCCTATGTTTGCTTTATTTACATTAAAAATATTAATTTAATATCACTCACGATGTCATTTTATTTTAATTTTATATATATAATTGATATTGAAAACTACGTATTTTATGATTTTAAGTGAAATCTGTTGGTGGGAATGTAAGTGGTTTATGGCATAAATTAACTCAACACTCAACATGTTGTTTTCATGTGTACACACACTGCAGCTGATGAACCCTTTGAGGCTGGTATTCTGGGTTATTATATACAATATATTTTCTTATCTAATTTGTTTTCTTATCAAATATAATTTATTATTAGATAAAGAAATAGGCCTACACTGCCGCTAATAAATGATCTTGTCAAATTCAATTTAGAAAAAAATCAGTATTTGTTATAAACTGGGAAAGGAGGAACATAACGACAAATTCACGTAACATTTTGCTGAATATCAAATTAATGTTAATGATTTGTATTGTATTGTATTTTACTGTATTTGTACTGTATTGTACTGTATTGTACTGTTCGTATTGTACATATATGTTATGTATATGTGGAGAACCCCTCGTCTAGTGCTTAATGCGCTATTTGGGCAATCCACCTGAAAATAAATATGTTTATATATATATAACGACAGGCTTTTAAATAATATAAATACGAACCCTAGACCACAAACCCCAAATTCCCGTTTCACATGTCGCCTTTTGAGATCAAAGCTGCATGGTCATCGTGGACAATTGTTTTTTTTTCCTTACAAACACGATACATTGAATCAACATCGACTTAACGTTGTTCCAAAGTCTGCGATGCTGGCGATGCTGGCGATGCTGGCGGGACAATAAAACAGCATTGGGTCAAAATCTAGTGCACAGTGGGTATTCACCCAATGCCGGCTGAATTACGTGTTTCTGTTTTATTAATCGACCAAATCACTGTTATTGGAAATGACATATGTGTAAACATAAAGATTTGCAAATATTTATGCTCAAATTAAACAAATATGAGTAGTTTTCAGCCACTTGAAGTTGTGGATCGCGGTAGCAAGAAAATTTAAATAAATGATCAAATGAAGCAGTATAGAACGTTAGAAGCGCTAAACGCATTTATCGCCGTTTTTAGCATTTTTCAAACAAGAAAATTTGAAAGAAAGAGCTTCAGGTGGATAAAAAGTTAAATTGTGTTTTTTAGCGCGTCAACCCTAAGTCAATAAGTGCAGGGATTGACTTTAGACGTCAGAATCGGAAGCGTAGACGTCAGATTCTAACGTCTAAAGTCGATCACGGCGCATTGAAAGAGTAATATATTTATAATGGCCATTCACCCAAAACATAGGAATACAAATGAAGCGGGAAAATCTAACTAAGAAATTTATGTTCAAAAAATGAAATCTGAAACAGAAATGAGCATTACAATTTTTAGATTAGCATAAGTTTTGATTTCAATTCTACAAATGTAAGTATTTTCACCCACTTGAAGTTGTGGATAGCGGTAGCATCGTGAGGGTCCGACTTCAAGTGGCTGAAAATTTAAATTATATAATTTAGCGTTTTAAACCTCAATGCGCGGGAATTGATTTTCGACGCCATAATCTTACGTCTATATACGTCAACTTCCGACGACGCCAGGTTCTGACGTCTAAAGTCGATCCCCGCGCTGAAACAGTAAACCATTTCTAATGGTCGTAGACCCATAACATAACAAATTCAGAAAGAGATACTAGGACATTTATGATGATTTCAAATTGAAAAAACCCTTTGGTCTCTATGGTTTATATAAAATAATTCAGCGCCTCAAGGGTTAAACCGTCATTGTTTTCAAGTGAATTATCTGGACCTTACTTTTAAGGTAAAAAGGTTCTGAATCATTTGGATGCGTCACTCAGCCCTGCAAGTCTGTGTTTTCAATGAAATGAAGTATGACTAGTATTCTAAATTTACATCACTTTTATTATTCCATGGACTCTTTCGCACTGATAATTTTTTCTGGGTAACACGATATACTTGACATCGCCCTGAAACTTATACCACATGTCTACTTGACTAATAGCTCAGATAAGTTCAAACAATGACGAAATTTGGGTCCTAGTTATACAGCTAATAATTGCGTACTGGTTCCTTTTGGTCTCTTGGTTTATATAAAAAGCGTCAGCGCTTTAACCCTTCAAACCCTCAAAGCATCAGTTTGCATCTCTGAAGAATGACATAATATCCTAATATCTAGGGGTTTTAAAACGAAAAGTTTCATGGAACTGCTTTGATAATAATATATATTTTTTTCATCTGCCACCCATTTTCAAGTCATCTTAATCCATTACAAGTCGGGAATTGCGACAGCCATTCGCGACTTGTAGTGGATGAAGATGACAATGGTAAATTCAGGCTTGAAAGGGTAAAGGTTTAATAATTGATTTCCGACTTGTGTGTTTTTACCCGAATCACGTTTGCTGTAATTACCCTATCTGTCACACAATCAGCATTAGTGGACATTTTGTTACGAGTTTTTTCTGTCAGCGCCCGTTGGTGTCTTTGACGAGTTTTGCTTTCATCACCAGGTGGCATCATCAGCACGTGGGCTGTGGTGGGTGGCGTGGTATGTGATGCTGCGCAGGCGCACAGGTGTCAGGCGGCTGGGATCCTGTGAGGGAGTGACAGACTGTGATCTGGATCTGAGGAAAGCGGCTGCTGGATGCATTCAAACTGCTGAGTGGACTAACACTTGGACCTGTTGCACTAACCTACATAACTGGTTGCTGTATGGATTCAAAAAAGTTAGTAAACGAACAGGACCAACTACCCAGCAAACACGACACATTGGAACAATGTTGGTTTAATGTTGGGCTAGCGTCGCAGACGGTGGGCCAACATTAATCCAACATTGTTTCAATGTGTCGTGTTTGTTTGGTATACCCTTAGACCTTATACACTTACCTATACCTAGCTGGTCGGGGGTGGATGTAAAATAGTCAGTGAACTAACGATTCTAACTAACACTTAGACTTTAGACACTTATCTAAATTATTCAATTACACACTGCATACTATGTTCATGTACTAAAAGTACGAAATAAAGATTATTATTATCTACATAACCACGTCATCAGAGGGAAGCAGCTGCTGGATGCATTCAAACTCGTCAGATAAATAACGGGTCTAGCGAACACTTATAGACTTTATACACGTATCCACGTAAATGGTTCATGGATGGATTCGAACTGACCAACGGGTCTAATTACACTTAGATCTCATACACTTATCTACATAGCAGGTTGGTGGATGGTTTCAAACTGGACTAATAACACTGAGACCTCATACATTAGCGGGTCTAAATAACACCTAGACCTCAATTTAAAACGGGGCTAGCTAAACTTAGACCTCATACATTTAGCTACCCAACTAGTTGGTAGATGGATTCAAACTGATCAGTGAATTAACGGGTCTGACCAACAATTACATAGATAGATATTTTACTTGACGACATCAAGTCTATGAAGACTTATGCGTCATTAAAAATAAACAGATAAAATATATATGTACATGTCTATATACAACAGGATTGGTCCCATAAAATTACATGAAAATTATTATATGCATGATTTGTGAGCTTAAAAGCAAATGATATTACATACTAAAACAAGTACAGGGTAGTTAAAATATGCATCATAACAATTTGAAACACAGTTGAACAGCACTGTCATGATATGTATGTTACTCGCACCAAAACACCTCAACTCAAACTGGTGAGAGGGTCTAACTAACACCTAGACCTCATACAATTATCTAAATAACTGGTTACTGGATGGATTCAACTGGTCAGAGAACTAATAGGTCTAACTAACCCCTAGAACTCATACACTGCCCACCTACATCACCATATATGATGCTTTTATGGACATAGCTGTATTTACAAGACCCGATAAGATTTAGTTAGTTATTAACTAGTTATTATTGTTTATTTATTTGAGAAGATCCGTGAGAAAAAAATTCTGCACATTTTTTTACAAAATATATGACGGCGAGGGCGCCTAATTATAAGGCATAGTGGACCGCTGACATAAAGTCCCCACTATTAGATCTAAAACACTACTTGAAGAGGTACCAACTACCAACAGACCTATTATAAGGCATTTTACCAGAGGCCAGGGCCCACTTGGACCTAATATACTACAAGTAGTGGACCTAATATACTACTGAACCACCAAGCGGACTAATGATTCTGTTTGCTGGATTGAATTCAGGTGAGGATTGTGTCAGCACTCCCAATGTTGTTGCAATGCTGGGCAAACGCCATAGGCGGTGGGCCAACATTGAAACAACATTGGGTCAACGCCTCGTGTTTGCTGAGAGATCTGTTTTCACCAGAGACATATAAGCGCTAAGCACGCCTATAGTCCGTAAAATATGTCTTACTAGCAGGTTAAATATCTGTTATTGGGAACAAAGTGTATGTTTAAACATCAAAATTTGCAAATTTTCGGTCTGAAATTAAATAAATTACAGTAATTTGTACCCGCTTAAAGTTATGAGTCGCAGTAGCGAGACGAAACTTCAAGTGGATGAAAATTTGAATAAGATAACTTGTTGAGAAAATAGTTTAAATACTTCATTATGTCTTGTTAATTATGCTTCAATTTGAGCTGTCTCTCTGGAAGCGTAGACATATTAATAAAATATATAGATAAACACGGGGCCTATTGATGATTAGTAATACCATTAACCCTTAGCACATTGATGTAGACTACAGTTGTATATGGCAATGTTTTCTCATGTTTTAATTGTCTTGCATAACCAGGTTTAAAAAATTAAATATGTCTTAAATCTGTGATAATCACATACATTTCAACCTAGATTTTGCAAATTCAACTAATTTTTAGTCACTTGAAGTTGTGGATCGCGGTAGCGAGACACAACTTTTAAGTGGCTGAAAATTTAAATTTATTGGCTCAGTGCTCCAAGGGTTAATAGACTGTGCCATTAAAAAAAAATCTTTCTAAAATATGTTCTCTTATTTCCAGCTAAACTTGCAACTTCCATATTTCAGTGGAGCAACATGTTTATTTACTGATGACTAACTGTCTAGGAGACAGTTTACAGCACGCAATTGTTTTATTTAAACCTTTAAACGATAATATTTTATTATTTTTATAAAAAAAATAATAGTAAATTGTTAAAGGAAAAATTGTTTTATATTTAAAAAAATCTTCAATTGGGTCCCTGCTCAAATAGTTCGGCTTTTTAACGATTGAAATTCCTAGGTGAGTACTTTTTAGGTATAAAGGTTGACCCTGAATAAAACCGTAAATACGGTGTTAGCAGGACAAATGCAGAGACTTAAGTAATTTTATCATCGACCAACCGGCCCACGTGTATAGTCGTCACCCATAAATGACATTTACATGACACCCAATGACACCCGTCATCGGGTGTGGCTATGCAGTACATTAATTTAGAAATTGTATCTAAGCTTTACTAAACTCATGTTAGCAGCTCGATGAAAGCTAAAATTAAAAATCAGTTGAAGAATACTTGAGTAAATTCTTACAGTAGTAATTTACTTCGTCCGCTTGGATATGAAAGGGTTATCTGTCACTTTGTAAAGTGGCAGATACATCTTTGATACACAGTACACCCTTCATACCCAAGGGGACGGCTTATCTCTTAACGACCGTATACCAAAATGAAGGCGAAGCCTTAGCTTTGATTTTGGTACCGCCTTTAGCCGCTTAGGGCTGTCTAACTGGACCTCTGTGACATCCAAACCAGTATGCAACCCTTTCAGTGTAGACTACTCTTCCAGAAATATTGGGACTTTCTCTCAGAGCTAAAAAAGTGCAATGTATCAAGTAGACTTAGGCCCACACCACATCTTAATAACAATATATATTTATGTTCAGACTTATAAATGATCAGACTTACTGACTGAAATGTCTCAAATGTGAAGAAGATGAATCATCATGAATAATAACAGATCTATTTTATAAGCGCAGAGGAATTTATCCACTATAATAAAGCTGACAATTACAAAGCCAATGTCAGCTAGAAGCATCCCAGCAGACACAAGACGTTGAATCAATGCTGGTTCAACGTTGGTCCACCGTCAACGACGATGGACCAGCGTTGAACCAACATTAACCTGTGTAAGCTGGGATAGTTTTATGCTATGTAGTTTATCGTGGTTTTCAGATTTGTTTTCACATTAGAAAATGGTTCACATCTCTTGTACATTATTCATGATTTTGTGTCACACTGACTGTGACACATTATGCTTGAAACATATAGTGTTACTCATAGTGACACTCATAGTGACACTGACACAGTGGCACTATAGAATCAGGCTTCCATAGACGTCAGATTGTGACGACTCACGATGATCACCGCAAAGAAAGATTTTTTTTATAATGGCCCAAGGCTCATAACACAGGTATTGAAATGAAGCGGGAAGAGCTAATTAAGACATTTATGATGATTTCAAATTGAAAAAGACACCTTTTATCTCCATGGTTAATACACAAATATATCTGCTTTTTATTGGGCGTACGCATACTGACACTTTATTGTTTTTTTACAGGTTGGTGAAGTGCTGATGTGACATCACCAACATAGCTGATTACTGCTAAGATAATAAGTGACAGTGACACTGAGAGTGACACTGACAGAGATACTGACACAGTGACACTAATACAGTGACATTCAGTCAGTGACATAAAAGATGATCAGAAGGGGTGAGTAATATTTACAGTAATATTTATAATGCGTGTGTAGATTGAAAAAAATTTCCAGAGATTTCCATATTATTCTAAATTGTACCTTTTGACCACCCCCCCCCCCCACATCGGAAAGCTGCACACGTCATTGAGTCTCACACGATGGTAAATGTTTTCAAATGTCCCAATTTGAAAACGGATATTCACATTTAGAAACATGATTCGTGAAGTGTTTTTTTGTATAGGATAAAGCCCGATGAGCACTACATTCTTAGCTTTGAAAATGGCCGAGGTCATTTTCAAAGCTGAGAATGTAGAACTCCGAGGGTTTTAACCGACTTAAAACACATCCGACCATAATCAGATAATCACCCTGATAATGAGGATCCATCATAATCAACAGCTCGGTCACACCTGACTGATTATGGTACCATAGGCCTACCATGATAATTGATCTGTACCTGATCAACAATAACTCTCCATCCCCGGCTAAGAATGTCTTGGTCGGACAAAGAAAAAAATGTAGTGGTGTGTTTTAATTCTGCAGAAATATAGTGAAAGATTCCAGATATGTTTGTGAAACTTTTATCTGAAAAATGTTGTATATAAACCAAGGGTTTTGAATTTGAAATTATCATTAATGTCCTAGTTGACTAATTCTGCTTTATAGGAATACCTATGTTAAGGGTCTACGGTCATTATAAATATTTTTTACTGCGGTTTCGACTTTATCCGTCGGATTCTTACGTCTAAAGATGATCCCCGTACTGAAAGAGTTAAAATATAACAAAGAACCAACTTATAAGTATTTTATTGAAAAAGATATGTCAAACATTAGTCTGTCGATAAACTCAAAGTTGTTAGTCGCGATAGCGAGACACAACAAATATATAAATTGTGTGCTAATTTTCATCAAGCTGCAGCTCTATAAAAAGTTATGTAGTGACTTGTACTTCCATATCTTTAAATAAGTTAAATTCCTATTTTTAAAGACATCTAAATTTTATTTAGTCAAACAAAAACACGATTCTGCCTTTAAAAAAAATAAGATTATGTAATTTTTTTTACCCCGTTTCTGCTCACTTGAACTTGATGAGATACATTTATATTAACTATTACTGTTTAACACATACAGCGCTGTATAAAGCACATTAGTATAAATCATGGGGAACAAATTTGAAATCACCATAAATGTTTAGTTAGCTCTTTCTGATTCATTGGAATTCCTATACTATGGATCTACGGCCATTATAAATACTTTATTACCTTCAGTGCGGGGATCGTCTTTAGACAATATGACAATATATATCACCTCAGAACCAGTAATTAATAAACTAATTTAAAAATAAAAATGATTTTTATTTATTACAGACACGCTTTGTCAATAAAGGGTTAAACCTTTAAGCCCTCACGATGCATTAAACCATCATATTACATCCCTGAAAACATACTTTATTTTCCTACAACTAAGGATTTCAGAATGGAAATTTTTATGAAACTGTTTTACCAATTCATGGCTATTTTCTTTAATTTACGACCCACTTCAAGTCATCTTCATCCACTGCAAGTCGAGAATTGCGACAGCAATTCGCGGCTTGAAGTGGATGAAGATGACAATGGCGAATTCAGGCCCGAAAGGGTCAACTCATTAAACACAGCTTTAACCATTTATCTGCTAGTGACGCATATATATATATATATATATAGCATGAATGAGGTATATTTCCCAAAATAATTGCTGCCTGTTGCATGTGTTCATTCGCAGTTTTGAGCAGGCTTTCAAAGCAGTATCATATTTCTCTCCACTCAGCGTTGGGACAGCGTTGGTTCGAAGTTGTGTCCCAAATCCAGGTGCTTAACACTCATGTGCTATCTTCAAATAAATGTGTAACTAATGTAGGACAGAGGTAGGACAGAGGTGGCAATGAGTACGATAGCCTCCTGTCACTGAATTGGTTGTAGGGCTGCATGCTGCACTCTCCCTTGGAAGTGAAATGGCACATTAATGCACAGTTTCCATGACAAGGTAATGAAATTTTAAGTCGGCTGATATCAGGTTTTACTTTTCTGCCAGAATTGTAACATTTGTATTCTTTTTTCCAAAAAATACGGATACGAGCCTCTACAGGTTCATTTCAACGTGTTTTGAGCAGTCACAGCCCTTTCAAGTCCAAACTTACCGTTGTCATCTTTATCCGCTACAAGCCGCGAATTGCTGTCGCATCTCAATTCCCGACTTGTAATGGATGAGGATGACCTGAAGTGGGTGGTGAATGAAAAAAATATGCTGTTTAAAACGGCTTCATGGAAATTGTTGTTCCAAAACACTCAGGTGTAGGAAATTGAGTCATTCTTCAGAGATACAGAATGCTGCTTTTATGCATCGTCATGGCTTAACCCTTTCAATCCTGAGTTTACAATTGTCATCTTTATCCACTACAAGCCGCGAATTGCTGTCGCAATTCCCGACTTGTAGTGGATAAAGATGATTTGATGTGGTTTAAAAATTAAAAAAAATTGCCATGTATTGGTAAACCAGTTTCATGGAAATTTTCGTTCTAAAACCCTCAGTTTTAGAAAAATGAAGTCTGTTTTCAGGGATGTAAAATGATGCTTTAATGCATCGTGAGGGCTTAAAGGCTTAACAGGTTAACGATCACCACCCATTGCGATTAGATATAAATAAAAATGTAGTATAGCAATTGGGTGTTAAGAGATTCCACTAAGTCCAGAGTCCGTATTCTCGTACAAGTGCTGGATCAACCTTGGTCCACTGTCAACGACGCTGGACCAGCGTTAAACCAACATTAACCTGTGTAAGCTGTGATAGTTTTATGTTATGTAGTTTATCGTGGTTTTCAGATTTGTTTTCACATTAGAAAATGGTTCACATCTCTTGTACATTATTCATGATTTTGTGTCACACTGACTGTGACACATTATGCTTGAAACATATAGTGTTACTCATAGTGACACTCATAGTGACACTGACACAGTGGCACTATAGAATCAGGCTTCCATAGACGTCAGATTGTGACGACTCACGATGATCACCGCAAAGAAAGATTTTTTTTATAATGGCCCAAGGCTCATAACACAGGTATTGAAATGAAGCGGGAAGAGCTAATTAAGACATTTATGATAATTTCAAATTGAAAAAGACACCTTTTATCTCCATGGTTAATACACAAATATATCTGCTTTTTATTGGGCGTACGCATACTGACACTTTATTGTTTTTTTACAGGTTGGTGAAGTGCTGATGTGACATCACCAACATAGCTGATTACTGCTAAGATAATAAGTGACAGTGACACTGAAAGTGACACTGACAGAGATACTGACACAGTGACACTAATACAGTGACATTCAGTCAGTGACATAAAAGATGATCAGAAGGGGTGAGTAATATTTACAGTAATATTTATAATGCGTGTGTAGATTGAAAAAAATTTCCAGAGATTTCCATATTATTCTAAATTGTACCTTTTGACCACCCCCCCCCCCACATCGGAAAGCTGCACACGTCATTGAGTCTCACACGATGGTAAATGTTTTCAAATGTCCCAATTTGAAAACGGATATTCACATTTAGAAACATGATTCGTGAAGTGTTTTTTTGTATAGGATAAAGCCCGATGAGCACTACATTCTTAGCTTTGAAAATGGCCGAGGTCATTTTCAAAGCTGAGAATGTAGAACTCCGAGGGTTTTAACCGACTTAAAACACATCCGACCATAATCAGATAATCACCCTGATAATGAGGATCCATCATAATCAACAGCTCGGTCACACCTGACTGATTATGGTACCATAGGCCTACCATGATAATTGATCTGTACCTGATCAACAATAACTCTCCATCCCCGGCTAAGAATGTCTTGGTCGGACAAAGAAAAAAATGTAGTGGTGTGTTTTAATTCTGCAGAAATATAGTGAAAGATTCCAGATATGTTTGTGAAACTTTTATCTGAAAAATGTTGTATATAAACCAAGGGTTTTGAATTTGAAATTATCATTAATGTCCTAGTTGACTAATTCTGCTTTATAGGAATACCTATGTTAAGGGTCTACGGTCATTATAAATATTTTTTACTGCGGTTTCGACTTTATCCGTCGGATTCTTACGTCTAAAGATGATCCCCGTACTGAAAGAGTTAAAATATAACAAAGAACCAACTTATAAGTATTTTATTGAAAAAGATATGTCAAACATTAGTCTGTCGATAAACTCAAAGTTGTTAGTCGCGATAGCGAGACACAACAAATATATAAATTGTGTGCTAATTTTCATCAAGCTGCAGCTCTATAA
Organism: Flabesymbios commensalis; assembly: GCA_964017125.1. Lineage (NCBI taxonomy): Eukaryota > Metazoa > Annelida > Polychaeta > Terebellida > Flabelligeridae > Flabesymbios > Flabesymbios commensalis. Next base: position 3,461,010 of record OZ024914.1, read on the forward strand.
AAAGTTATGTAGTGACTTGTACTTCCATATCTTTAAATAAGTTAAATTCCTATTTTTAAAGACATCTAAATTTTATTTAGTCAAACAAAAACACGATTCTGCCTTTAAAAAAAATAAGATTATGTAATTTTTTTTACCCCGTTTCTGCTCACTTGAACTTGATGAGATACATTTATATTAACTATTACTGTTTAACACATACAGCGCTGTATAAAGCACATTAGTATAAATCATGGGGAACAAATTTGAAATCACCATAAATGTTTAGTTAGCTCTTTCTGATTCATTGGAATTCCTATACTATGGATCTACGGCCATTATAAATACTTTATTACCTTCAGTGCGGGGATCGTCTTTAGACAATATGACAATATATATCACCTCAGAACCAGTAATTAATAAACTAATTTAAAAATAAAAATGATTTTTATTTATTACAGACACGCTTTGTCAATAAAGGGTTAAACCTTTAAGCCCTCACGATGCATTAAACCATCATATTACATCCCTGAAAACATACTTTATTTTCCTACAACTAAGGATTTCAGAATGGAAATTTTTATGAAACTGTTTTACCAATTCATGGCTATTTTCTTTAATTTACGACCCACTTCAAGTCATCTTCATCCACTGCAAGTCGAGAATTGCGACAGCAATTCGCGGCTTGAAGTGGATGAAGATGACAATGGCGAATTCAGGCCCGAAAGGGTCAACTCATTAAACACAGCTTTAACCATTTATCTGCTAGTGACGCATATATATATATATATATAGCATGAATGAGGTATATTTCCCAAAATAATTGCTGCCTGTTGCATGTGTTCATTCGCAGTTTTGAGCAGGCTTTCAAAGCAGTATCATATTTCTCTCCACTCAGCGTTGGGACAGCGTTGGTTCGAAGTTGTGTCCCAAATCCAGGTGCTTAACACTCATGTGCTATCTTCAAATAAATGTGTAACTAATGTAGGACAGAGGTAGGACAGAGGTGGCAATGAGTACGATAGCCTCCTGTCACTGAATTGGTTGTAGGGCTGCATGCTGCACTCTCCCTTGGAAGTGAAATGGCACATTAATGCACAGTTTCCATGACAAGGTAATGAAATTTTAAGTCGGCTGATATCAGGTTTTACTTTTCTGCCAGAATTGTAACATTTGTATTCTTTTTTCCAAAAAATACGGATACGAGCCTCTACAGGTTCAATTCAACGTGTTTTGAGCAGTCACAGCCCTTTCAAGTCCAAACTTACCGTTGTCATCTTTATCCGCTACAAGCCGCGAATTGCTGTCGCATCTCAATTCCCGACTTGTAATGGATGAGGATGACCTGAAGTGGGTGGTGAATGAAAAAAATATGCTGTTTAAAACGGCTTTATGGAAATTGTTGTTCCAAAACACTCAGGTGTAGGAAATTGAGTCATTCTTCAGAGATACAGAATGCTGCTTTTATGCATCGTCATGGCTTAACCCTTTCAATCCTGAGTTTACAATTGTCATCTTTATCCACTACAAGCCGCGAATTGCTGTCGCAATTCCCGACTTGTAGTGGATAAAGATGATTTGATGTGGTTTAAAAATTAAAAAAAATTGCCATGTATTGGTAAACCAGTTTCATGGAAATTTTCGTTCTAAAACCCTCAGTTTTAGAAAAATGAAGTCTGTTTTCAGGGATGTAAAATGATGCTTTAATGCATCGTGAGGGCTTAAAGGCTTAACAGGTTAACGATCACCACCCATTGCGATTAGATATAAATAAAAATGTAGTATAGCAATTGGGTGTTAAGAGATTCCACTAAGTCCAGAGTCCGTATTCTCGTACAAGTTACGATATATCGTAGGCTTCGGATTGGTCGAGATGGCCATCTCGACCAATCCGAAGCCTACGATTTATCGTAACTAATCCGTAACTTGTACGAGAATACGGACCCTGGACTTTGGTGTTTAATTATTTTTCCCGTGAATAATCTCTCCGGTCGCTGTCGTCTGAATGTGAGTAAAAAATGCCAGATTTTATTTTATTAAAGTTCAATAGCAAATGTACACAAGTGCATTTCGAGCATGGTGATTTATTCTTACAATCCGTTATATCGGAATATTACTCCATAATAGCGGTCCACTTATCCGTTATACCGGACTACTAATACGTTACCCGTTATTACGGTCTTCTAATATGTTATACCGGAATACTAATCCATTAATTCGGGGGCTTATCATAAGCCTTTTGCAGTTCTCCTTTGCATTATTATAATTATTTGCATGTATGTATGTTTCAAGCATAAATAAACAAACTGAATTGAATTGAATTGAAAATAAACGGTCTATTGACAAGCTAATAATTCGTCAGAACTGTTTACTAATCCGGCATAACGGTATCATAATCTGTTATAACGGCCTACTAATTCGAGTCCGCTATAACGGAATAATGTTCTATTGTAACGGATTAGTAAACCTTTAGCAGACCGTTATCAAGTTAACCGCTTAGTGGTCTGCTATAACGGATTGGTAGACTGTTACAACGTATCAGTATCGGGTTATAGCGGATTAGTAGGCCAGATTAACGGAATAGCAGTCGGTTATGACGGCTCAGTGGTCTGCTATAACGGATTGGTAGACTGTTACAACCTATCACTATCGCGTTAAAACAGATTAGTGGGCCGCTTTAACGGAAGAGCAGTCAGTTACAACGGATTAGTAATCCGTAATCCGTTATAATGGATTAGTAGACAATAAGTAGTCAGTTATAAGGGATCTGTTCAACTGATTAGCAGTTTGTTACAGCGGATTAGAAGTTAGTTAGTACGCGTTATAACGGATTAGTAGTATGTTAGAACGGATTAGAACGGAATAACGCAAACGGATTAAATAATAATGTCTGAAAGGCATTTCCATACAATTGAGAAGATTGATTTCGATAAATTTTTACACTTTACCTAGCATGAATGTTTTTAAAGATATCCTGACACTAATAAAGTGAAATTCATTTATAGCAGAAATGAGTTGGTCACACAAAAAATGAAATGAATAAGGTCTTAGGCCACCTTTGTGCACATATAGGCTAACCTGGGCGACGTTAGTCACACCTTCTTGACCAAAATGTAAAAAGTCAGAAGATGAAGCTGTTGTGGAACCTTGGAAAATATTTGTGTAGGATAAATGTATGAAAGATAATATAATATTTTTCTGTGCAGTTTACTCTTTCCTTGGTGTGACAATAACTATGGTGTAGAAATATATAAAGGGAAGATCCACTTACTTTACGCTGCTGAATTGTTTGTTTCTATTTTTCATTCATTTGAAGCTGGAATTGCTACGCAATTTCCAGCCTCAAATGAAAGGAAATATCCTTTTCTATAAACAAGTGATATATTCTAAATAGGATGTTTTGCTAACTGAGCATCTTCCGCAAATGCTTGCTCTCAAATTAAACAGTAATTTTGACCCACTTGAATTTGTGGATCGCGCCTGAACATATAACCCTTTCAACCCTCACGATGCCATTTCACATCTCTGAAGATGGGTGGTTTTTAGAACGGCCATTTTCGCGGAACTGTTTTTATAATAACGATATCATCCGCCACCCACTTCATTCACTACCAGTCGAGAATTGCGAGAGCTTAGGGTGGCAAAGTGTTAAGTGTGGCCGCACATCATCAGCACACCCCCCTCTCCCACACACACACCCTGTAGTAAGCAGACATGTTATGACAATGACGATAATAATTATCAAACGACAAATTAATGACCGTTAGTCTTGTTGACTTAGCTTGGGGGGATTGCAGATGAGAGTAGAGAAGTGCATGATGGGAAGATCAAGTAAGGCCTGACTTCCGGTGTCAATATTAGTCCGCTGCTTATACGGTAGAGGGGGCTGGTGATGAGCATGAGGACCTCACGAGGGCCTCGTGAGGGTCTCTTGAGGTCACCGGGAGAAGCGTTGAGTGGCATCAGCAGTACAGTCAATCCTAGCTCCAGTGGCTGAAACAGGTTTCAGCCACAGATTGACAAAATCGTGGAACATTTCTTTGGACGGTCATATCTAAGACTTATCCTGGAATAATCAGGTCGAAAATAGTTTTTTAGAATCAGTAACATTTCAGTTCCATGCCCGCATAATCAGCTCAGAGGTCGCACAGTCATTGAAATGGTATTGACATTTTTCGGACGTTGTGGTCGAGATCGGTCTCAGTCACCGCAATGTTGAATTTTTCGGGTAAAGCAAATACATCAATCCACGGCCTCGGAGAGGACGACACGAGTAAGTTAATCCGTCACCCGCCTCATTTACAGATTAACACAGCCGCCTAACCATCAGATATGAGACATTCACCCAATGTCGTTTTAATGTTGGGCCAGCGTCGTAGACGATGGCCCAACATTAAAACAACATTGCCTTAATCTCTCGTGTTTTATTGGCACATCCTGTCATAAATGACGCTTTGTAAACAGTGTTTGTCTGGATGGGTTATGGGAAAAACACCACTCGTTTAAGGAATAAGGTATGAGGCTTTAGGCGAACACCTTTCTTCTATGGGATGGGTAATATATGTCCTCTACCGAACACAACAAAATTAGCAACGTCTGCGTTTTCTCACATTATCAACCCACATATGACATAGCTGTCAAAAACTACTGTTTGAGCTAAAGGACCGGTGTGGTAATGGGTGATAGCTGAAGGCCCGGTGCGATAATGAACGAAACAATTTTAATACTCACAGTGTAAAACAAATCACACTGTTCACATTGTGATTTCCCCAATAACTTCATCGATTCATTGATTGATTGATTGATTGATTGATTGATTGATTGATTGATTGATTGATTGATTGATTGATTGATTGATTGATTCATTCATTCATTCATTCATTCATTCATTCATTCATTCATTCATTCATTCATTCATTAATTTATTCATTAATTTATTCATTCATTCATTCATTCATTCATTCATTCATTCATTCATTCATTCATTCATTCATTCATTCATTCATTCATTCATTTACTTAATCATTTATTTATTTATTTATTTATTTATTTATTTATTTATTTATTTATTTATTTATTTATTTATTTATTTATTTATTTATTTATTTATTTATTTATTTATTTATTTATTTATTTATTTATTTATTTATTTATTTATTTATTTATTCATTTATTTATTTCATTCATTCATTCATTCATTCATTCATTCATTCATTCATTCATTCATTTATTCATTCATTCATTCATTCATTCATTCATTCATTCATTCATTCATTCATTCATTCATTCATTCATTCATTCATTCATTCATTCATTCATTCATTCATTTATTTATTTATTTATTTATTTATTTATTTATTTATTTATTTATTTATTTATTTATTTATTTATTTATTTATTTATTTATTTATTTATTTATTTATTTATTTATTTATTTATTTATTTATTTATTTATTTATTTATTTATTTATTTATTTATTTATTTATTTATTTATTTATTTATTTATTTATTCATTTATTCATCCATACATTCATTCAGCTGTCGCAAATGATTCACCGTACAAATCCTACCTCAGTAATACCCCAGAAGTTTAATAAACTGCAAATGACACCAGAGTCATCAATGCCCTAGGTCCGCTGACGGTGCGAGTAAATCACAACAAGTCTGCGAATTATTGGCGACAGAGATCAAATAGTACAAAATAGTGGGAAAATTGTTAGCTATTACTCCCCGTTTTTGTATGCGACAAGTCTCACATCAGTCAGGGATTAAAAAATAATGGTTTGAAAGCTGTCTGTGTCTGTGGTGCAGGCTATATGGCGTGCCGATTTGTTGTCTCCAATTATCCGCAACAGCTTGCAGCCTTTCAAAATGGTCGGAGTCCGAATGACAGCTATCACATTTTGTTTTCATTTATGCTCACCTAATTCCCATCTCATGGAGCTGAGCATGATCTGAAGTAGAAAATAAAAGACATTGTAATATCTGAAATATAAATTGACAACGTTGTAATTGTGATGGCCTACACAATTTTTTAAAATGAATTTCACCAAAAAATTACGCAGCCTCACGATTAACTCTTACAGTCCTGAAAGATATGCAAACGGTGTTCATTTGAGTGCGATATGGGGAAATACAGCACTTGTTCAGTGAGTAAGGTGTGAGTTGATCATTGAACATGGGCTGTATTTTCCCATATCACACGAATAAAGAACAACGTTAGTATTTTCTCACACAAGTCACGCATGATATTATTGTCATACAATGCAGTTCAAACTACAGCTAGAGGGTGATATGGGCTGATACCGATATACGTCTCATAGTGAAAATCACTGTGAGAATATTTAGATATATTAGTCCATGGGCCAGATAGGGTTACCGTGCACCCCCCCCCCCAGGACAGTCTGAGACCAAGTTTTTATTGTTCATTGGACCTCCCGGATATCAAAAGTCGATGCCATCAAAAAAAAGTTGCGATGAACTACCTGTTTTGGGCCATTTTCAAAATGGCCGCCTTCGAAATCTGGAAATCACCTTTTGTGCCATAACTTGAGTTAGAGTCACAAAATTGGTGTCTATGTATATGTTTTTGGGGGTGAGGAGTCCAATTTTGCCAATAAAAAATGTTTCTGTCTTGTGGAAAATTTATAAACAGCTATTCCAACGTATTTTTCGTGCATTTTTGGTCATTTTTTGTGTTAGTCCATGGGACAGAGAGGGTTACTGTGCACCCTCCACCTATGAAAGTTTGAAACCAAGTTTTTTTTGCTCATTAGACCTTCCCCAATATCAAAAGTCGATGCCATCAAATAAAAGTCGTATGGACTACCTATTTAAGCCATTTCAAAATGGCCGCCATTGAAATTTGGAAATCACGTTTTGTGCCATAATTTGAGTTCTAAGGCAGTTAGGGTCACAAAATTAGAGTCTATACATATGTTTTTGGGGGCGAGGAATTCAATTATGCAAATAAAAAATATTTTTGTCTTGTGGAAAATTAATAAACAGCTATTCAAACGTATTTTTCGTGCATTTTCGGTCATTTTATGTGTTAGTCCATGGGCCAGATAGGGTTACTGTGCACCCCCACCCATGAAAGTCTGAGACCAAGTTTTTTTTGCTCATTAGACCTCCCCTAATATCAAAAGTCGATGCCATCAAATACAAATCGGATGGACTACCTATTTCAGGCCATTTCAAAATGGCCGCCATTGAAATTTGAAAATCACGTTTTGTGCCATAACTTGAGTTCTAATGCAGTTAGAGTCACAAACTTGGTGTCTATACATATGTTTTTTGGGATGAAGAATCCAAAATATTTCCGTCTTGTAGATAAATTACAAACAGGTAAATAAACGTGTTTTTCGTGTATTTCCGGTCATTTTTGTGTATTTTAGTGCGAACACAGAAAAAACTAACCTTAAAATATAACTTGGTGACTGTTCTATAAACCAATTAGAATTACATGTAATCTTCATCCATATTAGATCTGACCAGCAGCTGAGTAGAATATTTCCTTCATTGCAAAAAAACAGTACTTCTACACAAGATCATATCGCCACTTTAAAATTTAAAACGGCAGATACGCCCTTTCAATTCCAAGGGAAAATTTAGTTATTGACAATCATTCTTATGTATTGCACACTCATTTCACCAGTTTATCTAACATACATTTAAAATCCCAATTTCTAACATAATAGTTGCCGTGTTATCAAATTCTTATGGTGGTGACAGCAGAAATGGTGGTAAAGTCCTTGTTCCACCAGAATATGAAACACATTTGCACTACCATAGAACATAAAATAAACATATAATCGGCTACTGATTATTTAAACCTAATCCTCATCACTGTCACTTTCAGCTACTGCTCTGTCATCAGACAACACTTCTCCCTCTGATGAACTTGCTACATCGTCATCACTTTCTAATGTATCATCTTCATTTGCTATATCTATTGAGATAATTGGACCTTGACACCAGACGGGCACAAGTTTCTCATTGTTCTCAGTCCATCCGTGACCATTAATTGCTAAATGAATATATGGCTGAGGAATATGGGCTAATTTCTAAATTCTAGTCTGATAATTTACTCGTCTAATATGCTGAGACAATGTATTTCTACATAGTGGAAATTGGTTGAAGTCAATATTGCTCACTTCTGCTTCAAGATAGAGTAGCGATACATGTCACATGTGAACTCTTCTAGGTCGGTCACCAAGTCATCGGAGATATGCCAAACATCTCCTGATTTACAGATTACATCTTGAAATCGCATAATCTTCTGAATCAGTTTTATGGTTTAAGTTTTCCTACGCCTTTGAATGTGGTGGTTGTATCTTGGCCAGGATGTGAGTGATGCACCAGTCCCAAGTGATTTGGGCAGTACTCTGGTCATACAAGATGACAATGCTTTCTTCCATGTTATGTCAAACAACACCAGCAACTCTTATCTCATCGCACGTGCAATATTTGACATCATACCAAGGAGTGGCGACATTATCTTTAGCACAGAAGGCTCGATTAAGCAAATGGAGAGACAGATGCTTGGTACCAGTGATACATTGATCATAAGTTGGCCATTGCAAAAAAGCCAGCTGATTGGAAGACATGTCTGATGAACAGTGAGAACAAATCACAGTTAGTTGATGTTATGAATGATGTTTGGTGCTCTCATAAATTTGCTCCAAAACTTGCATAGAAAAAAATAATAACTGTCCCTCATGGTAACTGCTACCTTCTTGCGTCTGAAGATGGAACAACAGTTAATAAAACTGAGATTACATCATTGTTCTCAAATCAAAAAGAAACTGATACTGTCTCTATGCACAAGAGCAAGGCTTTGATACAGTTCGCATTCGCAGTTCTGACAGTGATGTGTTTTTCATATTGCTGCACCTTGCTTTCAAGACATCACTACATGTATTTCGTTTGATACTGGCTCAGACAACACAAGAAGGCTTCTGATTGTAATTCACATAGCCAACAATGATGGAAGCTCTGCACTGCATTTCTGTCTCTTTGCGCATTCACGCGTGGGGAAAATTAAACCAATAAAACTGAGTCAGAAGACAGTGAGATTTCAAGATGTAAATTAACTTGATGTTTGGCATATCTCTGATGACATGGTGATCGACCTAGAAAAGTTCACATGTGCCATCTATGGGAAAAGTCGTCATAAGAGTGTACATGATCTTCGCTACTCTATTTTGAAGTAGAAGTGCATTAATCTCGAGCGCAATATTGACCTCAGCCAATTTACACCATGTAGAAAGACATTATCTCAGCATATTAGACGAGTAAATCAGACTGGAATTTGGAAATTAGCCCATATTCCTAAGGCAAATATTCCTCTGGCAATTAATGGTCACGTATAGACTGAAAACAATGGGAAACTTGTGCCCATCTTGTGTCAAGGTCCAATTATCCCAATAGACATAGCAGAGGAAGATGATACATTAGAAAGTGATGACGATGTAGCAGGTTCATCAGAGGAAGAAGTGATGTCTGATGACAGTGCAGTAGCTGAAAGTGACAGTGATGAGGATTAGGTTTAGCTAATCAGTAGCTTACGATATGTTTATTTTATGTTCTATGGTAGTGCAAACTTATTTCATATTCTGGTGGAACAAGGACTTTACCACCGCTTTACCACCATTTCTGCTGTCACCACTATAAGATTTTGATGACATGGCAACTATTATGTTAGAAACTCTGTTTTTAAATGGGTGTTAGATAAACTGGTGAAATGAGTGTGCAATACATAAGAATGACTGTCAATAACAAAAGCTTCCCCTTGGAATTGAAAGGGTGTATCTACCGTTTTAAATTTTAAAGTGGCGATATGATCTTGTGTGAAAGTATTGGAAGGAAATATTCTACTCAGCTGCTGGTCAGATATAATATGGATGAAAATTACATGTACTTCTAATAGGTTCATGGAACAGTCACCACTTTGTTATTTTAATATTTTCTACACTAAGTTTTTTTTCATTTATCATGCTAGTCATAAGCAAAGTTTAATTTTTATTTCCAATTTTCAACACTGTTATGCTCATTATTCACGGAATAAAATAACACTAGTTACAAGTTTTATTTTAAGGTTAGTTTTTTTCTGAGTTCGCACTAAAATACACAAAAATGACCAAAAATACATGAAAAATACGTTTATCTAACTGTTCATAAATTATTACAAGAAAGAAAAAAAAATTATTGCCATAATTGAATTCCTCGCCCCCAAAAACATATGTATAGGCACCAATTTTGTGACTCTAACTGCCTTAGAACTCAAGTTATGGCACAAAACGTGATTTCAAAATTTCAATGGCGGCCATTTTGAAATGGTCTAAAATAGGTAGTCCATCCGACTTTTATTTGATGGCATCGACTTTTAATATTGGGGGAGGTCTAATGAGCAAAACAAACTTGGTCTCAGACTTTAATGGGTGGAGGGTGCACAGTAACCCTTTCTGGCCCATGGACTAACACAAAAAAATGACCGAAAATGCACGAAAAATACGTTTGAATAGCTGTTTATTAATTTTCCACATGACAGAAACATTTTTTATTGGCATAATTGAATTCCTCGCCCCCAAAAACATATGTATAGGCACCAATTTTGTGACCCTAACTGCCTTAGAACTCAAGTTATGGCACAAAACGTGATTTCCAAATTTCAATGGCGGCCATTTTGAAATGGCTTAAATAGGTAGTCCATACGACTTTTATTTGATAGCATCGACTTTTGATATTGGGAGAGGTCTAATGAGCAAAAAAAACTTGGTTTCAGACTTTCATAGGTGGAGGGTGCACAGTAACCCTCTCTGTCCCATGGACTAACATAAAAAATGACCAAAAATGCACGAAAAATACGTTGGAATAGCTGTTTATAAATTTTCCACAAGACAGAAACATTTTTTATTGGCAAAATTGGATTCCTCACCCCCAAAAACATATACATAGACACCAATTTTGTGACTCTAACTGCCTTAGAACTCAAGTTATGGCACAAAAGGTGATTTCCAGATTTCGATGGCGGCCATTTTGAAAATGGCCCAAAACAGGTAGTCCATCCCAACTTTTTTTTGATGGCATCGACTTTTGATATCCGGGGAGGTCCAATGAACAATAAAAACTTGGTCTCAGACTGTCCTGGGGGGGGGGGGGGTGCACGGTAACCCTATCTGGCCCATGGACTATATGTATATATAATTTAGAAACCAAAGGGGTTTTTTCAATTTGAAATCATCATAAATGTTTTACTCAGCTTTTTCCGCATCATTTAAATACCTATGTTATGGGTCTACGGCCATTATAAATATTTTAACCCTAACAGAGCGGAGATTGACTTCAGACGTCAGAATCTGACGTCTACAGACGTCAGATTTTGACGTCTAAAGTCGATCCCCGCGCTCTAAGCGTTATTCTAAACATGATTGAAAACGTTTATACTCGCAAATGGTACTCATAGGGTCAAATAAATACAGGGGCGGATCCCCCTAAAAAAAACATAATCTTATCTAAGGGTCTTCCTATGAACTGTGGATATGTGGACCCTTCTACAGTAGAAAGTTTCTTCGGCAAATTTCACCCTTTTAGGGCAGGGATCGACTTTTGACATCAGATTTTGACGCCTAACATCGATCCCTGCCCTGAAAGGGTTAACTTTTCTATTATAGTGGATAGTTTTCTGTGAGAAGTCATTGCCAAATCTATTATCAAACTAGATAATCAGTCCAAGACTGAAAATACCCGCTGCGTGATGCGGATCGTAATCTGGATAAGGATCGTAATCCGGATCCCGATCGTAATCCGGATCCTGATCGTAATCCGGATCCTGATCGTAATCCGGATCCCGATCGTAATCCGGATCCTGATCGTTATCTGGATCCCGATCGTAATCCGGATCCTGATCGTAATCTGGATCCTGATCGTAATCTGGATCCTGATCGTGATCCGGATCCTGATCGTGATCCTGATCCCGATCGTATTCCGGATCCTGATCGTAATCCGGATCCTGATCGTAATCCGGATCCTGATCGTAATCCGGATCCCGATCGTAATCTGGATCCTGATCGTAATCCGGATCCTGATCGTAATCCGGATCATGATCGTAATCCGGATCCTGATCGTAATCCGGATCCCGATCGTAATCCGGAGCCTGATCGTAATCCGGATCTTGATCGTAATCCGGATCCTGATCGTAATCCGGACCATCCCCAAAATTTAATGCATTGTTCCTGGGTCCGAGATACATCTCTGCTAAGGGACAGAAAAATATCTACAGAGTTCTACTTTTTTTCTATAAATAAACTGTTCATAATAGTGTAAATAATAACAGGGCTGGATCTGAAAAATAAATTTAAACCTGTGACTGTTATTCACACGTATTAAAATATGATTCTGATAATAGATTTGTCTTGGAATTATACGAACACGACACAAACCGCTTATTGGTATTTTAGTGGATGACGTTTTAGTGTGAACACCCTCACCAAAATAACCTTCAATGTTCGCATACGTAGCATATTCGTCTTTAGCCCCAGTGCCCGAAACAGTTTTCAGCCACAGATTGACCGCGTACAAAATCGTGGGACATTTCTTTGTACTGTCATATCTATAATATCGGGGAGTAATTAGGTCGAAAATATTTTTTTAGAATCGGTAACATTTCAGTTACATGCCCGCATGCTCAGCACAGAGGTCGCACAGTCATTAAAAAGTTATGGATATTTTTAGGACCTTGAGGTCAAGATCGCTCCCAGTCACGCCATGTTGAATTTTTCGGGTCAAGCAAATATATCAACCCACAGCCTCGGAGAGGACGACACGGCTAATTCGTATTCATATGCACCTGGTCACACTGACCGCCATTTTATTAGCACAACAAGCTGTGTAAAAATGACGCTAGTGCCGCCTATCGAAAAACTGAGACTAATATTCCGAGTGCCTATAAAAATAGGCCATTTTCAGCTGGAAAAATATGATAATTTTATTAAAACTATTCCATTTGAAAATGGAGGTATCTGTGTCAGAGCCTTGCGATGTCATCAGGGTAATTCGTATATAGTTTTAAATTTGTTGATGACGCATACACAACTGGGCTTCAGTTCCTTTTTGTCACGCTTATGCTTTGATAATACATTGTACTTGCTTTCTTTTCTGTGACAATAGACCTATTGAACCTATTGAATCTATTTCGTATAAATGTGATTGTAGCTTGTGTTCTGTCTGAATTGTCTCGCATAATTTACCTCCTAGCAAACACGACACGTTGAAACAATACTGTTTTAATGTTGGCCCAACGTCTGCGAAGCTGGCCCAACATTAAAACAGCATTGTTTCAACGTGTCGTGTTTGCTGAGCCTATACATAGAATACGCCCACATCAGAATCCAGATCTGATAAATAGTCATACCTAGTAACTCAGCAGGCAGTCATCACCATACACCGACCCAATGCTGTTTTAATGCTAGGCCAGCGTCGCAGACGTTGTCCCAGCATTGAGCTGACATTGTGTCAGTCATTGTGTTTGATGGAAGTGCCTGTGTTGATACATAGTTACAGAGCGATGCCTGTGTTGACGTGACTGACTGCAAATACCAGCTGTTGACCCAATGGTATTTCAATGTTGTGGACGCTGGCCCAACATTAAAACAGCATTGATTCAGTGTCTGTATTTGGTCGCACACCTCTCATGTTATCTAGGTCATACGGTGACCATGGTAACGGGTACAGCAGGGGATTCTGGGTAAACATGTCCGTTATCCTAGTGTGACGTCACGAGCGCGATGCGTGTCTACCGTCAACATCCATGTTTACTGATGACCGGGGTGAAATCCCCTAGGGGGACCGCACCCCGCCTCCACACCCCCACCCACCCCCACGACCGTCACCATGTCATTACTGTGGTTACCAATGGTTATCAGCCCTGCTTCTGCTGCTGCTGCAGTTTCAACCATAGTTGTTTAAAATTCATATATTTATACAGGAAACATTTATGTATATGTGCTTTTAAACAAACAGTCACGTGTCCACTAGTTATTAGGACCGGCCTGAGTTTGTGTCCTATTTAGAGGACAGAGGGTGCTGTGTGTGGGAAACGGTTGGCATCTCTGTACACCAGTCCTTATGAACTTGTCGAATATAACGTTTCAGGTCCTTAGGGTAAATACTTTTGTCTTTAACAAGTGCTCAGAAATAATAAAATTCACGATTATATTTGTGGTTAAGTCTATAATAAGAGCTCAAAGGGTTTTGGTTGGAATAATGTTGGCCCAGCGTCGCAGACGGTGGCCCAACATTATTTCACAATTGAGACAATGTATCTGGGCAGTGGACTTTCTGGCCACAGGGGATACAATTGCACCCCTATAGCAATTGCGCAAAGTAACCTATGTATACAGAATGCTGGGTTGTTGTTGGGCCATCGTCAGACACGTTGCATCAACATTGAAGCAACATTGGTTAGCCGTCCAGTGATTGCTGTAGACGCTGGTGTAGAAGAATCATGCGTTCGGTCAGTGTTGGAGTGGTGTTGAGCCAGCGTCGTACACAATTGACCGGCATTGAATCAGCAATGGGCTGCGACTCTGGCTCACCATTGAACAGAAATTGGGTGGATAGGCCTACATCGTGTGTATCGTAGAGACACGGCAGCACGATTCACTGGCGAGTATCGAATGGATGTTGGCCAGAACCGGCGATGATGCTGGAATGAATAAACTTTGAAGATTATCTGATATATATTTTAGCTTTACTCCTTGGTCCTTTACTTATTTCCTGGACATTTAGGATTCTTGCTCATGAGAAAGACCAATACAGTTATCGTTACAAAAGATATAAGCCGAATTTTTGTTTATAGAACTCATACAGCATAAAGCCGGCCTCGGAATTCGGGAACTCCTTTTCTAGTTCTACTTACTTTGAAATACACAAATACAAACAAATAAACAATTTGACAAGCTTGAATATATTATTAAAAACAAATGATGCAAAGAAGTGGATGGTACCTCATTCAGAAGAAACAATATTAGTGCAAGAGCATTAGGGTGGAACCTGGAATAAAATTGCAGAAAGCTGATTTTGTCAGGAATGATACATGGACATCTCCCCAGACGAGTTCCGAAGAGGCCCCAAAAATCCCCCTTGTGCATTTTTTTGATTCAATATGACCGCCACCATGTAACGCCATTTTCGAAAAAAAACAGGGGTATACCATAATTCCTCACTTTTACAGTTAGAAAAAAATATTTAGGTGTCTCTAGTTATGTTTGAGGACACAAAGAGTTCATCCAGATGATCAGAAATGATATCAGTACTTTTCTCAATACCAAAAATCCAAGATGGCCGCCATATTGTTCTGATTACATTAAGCGATCTCTTAAAAAAACACGAAAATATGAGATATCTATCTCGTTGTTGAACCTAAAATGTATTTTTTAGCCAAACCCATGGAATCTAGCAATCAATCAATCAATCAATCAATCAATCAATCAATCAATCAATCAATCAATCAATCAATCAATCAATCAATCAATCAATCAATCAATCAATCAATCAATCAATCAATCAATCAATCAATCAATCAATCAATCAATCAATCAATCAATCAATCCATTGATTGATTGATTGATTGATTGATTGATTGATCAATCAGGGAATGAATGAATCATTAGGGTGTAAGGTCACTTTTCTGCACATACAGGCTACATTAGGCCAGGGGAACATCATGGGGATGGTGGGATGAATAAGATGACACTGCCCTCCAGAAACAGGATAAGAGTAGGCTGAACATAAATAATACAACAAGAGTAGTGCCATACTGCGACTTCAAGTTTCTTCTGTGGCGATATTGCAATATCTACTCATTCATTTTAAATTTACAATGTGTTTTTATACAAATGCCTTTTAATTAGAATGATTCAATATATTGGCCACAAAGGGTGGATCACTCTACAATTATAGACCAGAACTATTGTTGTGCGCCATGGGCCACAAAGGGTCGATCAGTCTACTTCTGATGGTTGTGCTCCATGGGCCACAAAGGTGGATCCATCTACTGCTGATGGTTGTGCTCCATGGGCCACACAGGGTGGATCACTCCACGGCTGATAGTTGTGCTCCATGGGCCACAAAGGGTGGATCACTCTACGGCTGATGGTTGTGCTTCATGGGCCACAAAGGGTGGATCACTCTGCTGCTGACGGTTGTGCTCCATGGGCCACAAAGGTGGATCCATCTACTGCTGATGGTTGTGCTCCATGGGCCACAAAGGGTGGATCACTCTACTGCTGATGGTTGTGCGCCATGGGCCACAAAGGGTGGATCACTCTGCTGCTGACGGTTGTGCTCCATGTGCCACAAAGGGTGGATAACTTTACGGCTGATGGTTGTGCTCCATGGGCCACAAAGGGTGGATCACTACTTCTGATGGTTGTCTTCCATGGGCCATAAAGGGTGGATCCCTATACTACTGATGGTTGCCATGGGCCATAAAGGGTGGATCGCTCTATTGCTGATGGATGTGCTCCATGGGACACAAAGGGTGGATCCCTCTACTGCTGATGGTTGCCATGGGCAATAAAGGGTGGATCGCTCTAGTGCTGATGGCTGTGCTCCATGGGACACAAAGGGTGGATCCCTCCACTGCTGATGTTGCCATGGGCCATAAAGGGTGGATCGCTCTAGTGCTGATGCTTGTGATAATCTACACTGTGCAGGGATGTGTGAATAAACAATTAGTTATTAATTAGAAAAACACACGGCTTGTTCTGGATCCAAACAATACAACACGGCCACAGATGAGCGGGGCGGCTTATTGTGAGTGGACAAGGCAATATAAAATAACTGTTTAGGTTCTGGAGTTATTTAACCCATAAAGCGCAGAATTATTTTATAGATATATATATATATTATTGACGACGGAAAATTTATGTAGACTTAAGCGTCATTGAAATGAACAGTACATTATATGATACAGTGCATAATATGATAAAATAGAAAGTGGTGTTAATATATGTACAAGTATTAAATGATTTAAAACAATTAAAAGAAATATGCATGTTAATATTATATACATGATAGATATATGTCTCCAGAAGTATGTAGAGGTATTTCTGTATAAACCATGGAGATCAAAGATTTTTTCAATTTGAAATCATCATAAATGTCTTAGTTATCTCTTTCTGATTCATTTGAATACATATGTTATGTGTCATTATAAATATTTTAATTCTTTCCGTGCGGGAACCGTCTTTATACGTCAGAATCTGCCGTCTACAGACGTATAAAATATTTATAATGACACATATAATGACACTGTAAAATTTTCACCCACTTAAAGCTGTCGCGATCCACAATTTTAAATGAGTGCAAAGTGCCCCTATTACATTTGTTGATTTTTAAACACACATATAGATATAGTAGATTTTTAATAAATAAATAAATAAATAAATAAATAAATAAATAAATAAATAAATAAATAAATAAATAAATAAATAAATAAATAAATAAATAAATAAATAAATAAATAAATAAATAAATAAATAAATAAATAAATAAATAAATAAATAAATAAATAAATAAATAAATAAATAAATAAATAAATAAATAAATAAATAAATAAATAAATAAATAAATAAATAAATAAATAAATAAATAAATAAATAAATAAATAAATAAATAAATAAATAAATAAATAAATAAATAAATAAATAAATAAATAAATAAATAAATAAATAAATAAATAAATAAATAAATAAATAAATAAATAAATAAATAAATAAATAAATAAATAAATAAATAAATAAATAAATAAATAAATAAATAAATAAATAAATAAATAAATAAATAAATAAATAAATAAATAAATAAATAATTAAGTGGGTGGGTGGGTGGGTGGATGGATGGATGGATGGATGGATGAATGAATGAATGAATGAATGAATGAATGAATGAATGAATGAATGAATGAATGAATGAATGAATGAATGAGCGAACGAACGAACGAACGAATGGATGGATGGATGGATGGATGAATGGATGGATGAATGGATGAATGGATGGATGGATGGATGGATGGATGGATGGATGGATGGATGAATTGATGAATGTATGGATTGATGGATGGATGGATGGATGGATGGATGGATGAATGGATGAATGAATGAATGGATGAATGGATAAATGGATGGATGGATGGATGTATGTATGGATGGATGGATGGATGGATGGATGGATGGATGGATGGATGGATGGATGGATGGATGGATGGATGGATGATGGATGGATGGATGGATGGATGGGTGGATGGATGAGACTATAGGCTACTTGGTGCACACAACATTACAATCGAAACTTGGTCAGGGGAACCTTATGTAATCAGGTGAATGAAATGAATAGGGTTTTAGGCCACCTTTGTACTCATATAAGCTAAACTGGGCCAGGACAACCTCCTGAGGATAGTAAGATGAATGAGATGACACTGCCATGTAGACACGTGATTCGAAATTCGAGCCCTGGCGTTCTGAGGCCGAGCACTCTAACCCACGGTCACGGATGTGTTCCGCTACCGCGACCCACAACTTCGAGTGGGTGAAAATTACTTTTATTCGCTTAATTTGCGACCAAATATTTGCAAATGTTGATGTTTTAAGCCTTTTAGCGTGGGGACCGTCTTTATACGTCAGAATCTGACGTCTGTAGACGTCAGATTCTGACGTATAAGGACGGACCCCACGCTAAAAGGCCTAAAATATTTCTATTTGTCGTAGACCCATAACACAGGTATTCAAATGAGTCAGAAAGAGCTGACTAAGACATTATGATGATTTCAAATTGAAAAAAACGTTGGTCGCCATGGTTTAAACAAAAGTAATTCAGCTCTCTCAGCATTTTCTAAGGTAGTGGTTAGCACCGCTGCCTTTCACGCCAGAGTCCGGGGTTCAGTTCCCGGTCTCGGCGGTTCGAAAGAAACAAAAAATGTTTCTTGCCCATCCGCGTGTGAAAGTCAGTATTGTGGGGAGCCTCCGTGACCGAGAGGTAGCGTGCTCGGCCTCAGACCGCCAGGGCTCGAATTTCGAATCCTGTGTCTGGAGGACAGTGTCATCTTAATCATCTCACCATCCTCAGGAGGTTCTCCTGGCCCAGTTTAGCCTATATGTGCACAAAGGTGGCCTAAAGCCCGATTCATTTCATTTCATTTTTTCTCAGCGTTTTAATCATTCGTTTCACCGATATTCACGAAATTTTGCAAAGGCCATTTTCTATTAAAATCCTGACAGCGGTAAAAATTTCGCAGAATTATATTTATTATTTCAAAAGTTTGACCATTTGCCATGTAATAAAATTCTAGTATTAGTTCAATGGGGTTATATATATGTCGTAATTTCAATTTACTCCATGTCAAATGTTCTAACTTTTGAAATACGCTATATAATTTTACGAAATTTTCAGAGCTGTTAGGATTTAAATAGAAAATGGCCTTTGCAAAATTTGTAAGACATCGGTTAAGAATTGGCGGAAATATCGCCGAAAATCGTGCGATTCTAGTTGATCATTTTTAATTTGACGGCGAGTATGGTGATGAAAGGATGACGTTTCCAATGACGCTCGGGTTCATCACATAACACACATCTCTCCAGTGTCCAGTGCTACAGTCTGTTTCAACAGATCCTCGGAGTAACCTTTTTGCAATTTTCTCGTCGCTATTTAAAATGTTTGTTTGAAGTTTTTTTTCAATGATATAAAATATAGGGCGGTGGCCCTGGTGCAGTGGTAAAAGCTGCCAAATTGGAAATTCGGATTCGGAGATCGCTGGTTCGAACCCACTCTGGTCTTCAAGTTCCAGGGAAACAAAATGCTTCTTCCCCGCTCACTTGTAAATATTCAGTATTGTGGGGAGCCTCGGTGGCCGAGAGGTAGCATGCTCGGCCTCAGAACGCCAGGGCTCGAATTTTATATCCGGTGTCTAGAGGACAGTGTCATCGCATTCATCTCACCATCCTCAGAAGGTTCTCCTGGCCCAGTTTAGCCTATATGTGCACAAAGGTGGCCTAACACCCCATTCAAATCATTTCATTTCTCCAATGATATTTTCATCTCCCCCCAACATCAACATTTGGGGGAATTTAGCTGTGTATTTTCGAAGGCATCCCTTTTACAAGGATTCTTGCTTCGCGGTGAAAATGAGACCAGTCATTTTAAAATTGTATTACTTGCCAAATGGTCTAACTTTAAAATACCCAACACAATTTCACTATATATCTAGGGATGATGGGGAGGGGGTTGGGATAAAATACAGAAGGTGTATTTTTTCTATTATCATCTTCATCCACTACAAGTCGACTTGTAGCGGATGAAGATGACATGAGTTGGCAAATGAAAAATGTATCGTTATATGCAAAGCAGTTCCACGAAAATATTCGCTCTAAAACACATAGGGTTAGGAAATTACGTCATTTTAGAAGAGATACAAAATGATGCTTTAATGCATCGTCAGAGTTTAAAGGGTTAAAAACAGCAGCCGAGACAATAAAAATAACTTCTTTTGGTTTAACTTCTTAAATACTTATCAAAACTTCGCGAAACTTTCAGGGTAGTCACGACATAAATGGAAAATAGTGTGTAAGATTTCATGAAAATCGGTTGAGAATTGACTGAGAAATCGGCGAAAATCATTCACCACAGCTGATGTGAATCCGACTATAACACACGTGATTATACCGGATGATAATAACACATTAATCCCGGGACAGATGTATATTACAAGGTAAAGTAAACATACGTGATGGATGAACAATCCATGATGGGTCTCCTGAGACAAGACATAAACAACCCTGGAGCGGAGAGTGAATCCACGTGGTAGTACAGGAGCATATTAGTGTCCACCCTTACAACGCAAAGTTAATTAATTTAAATTTCAACCCCTTTAACCCTTTAAGCCCTCACGATGCATTAAAGCATCATTTTAAATCCCTTTAAACAGACTTAATTTTCCAACAACTGGGGGTTTTAGAATGAAAATTTCCCATGAAACTGGCTTGCCAATACATGGTAATTTTCTTTAATTGTTCACCCAATTCAAATCAACTTCATCCACTACAAGTCGAGAATTGCGACAGCAATTCGCGGCTTGTAGTGGATGAAGTTGACAATGGTAAATTCAGGCTTGAAAGGCTTAAAGTTGTGTCACTTTACATGGGGTCTGGTAGTACAGGAGCATATTAGTGTTAAACCGGTATACAACGCTGAGGTAATTAATATAACCATGGTAAGTGATCTCTCAAAAAATAATACTAATGCCATAACTACCATTATGTTAAATACAAAAGAAGGGACACAATCAGACTAAAATCACAGAAAAATCATTATTTTTTATTTTGGCTTCTTAATATGGCCATAAGATGTGAACATGTCCGTAGATTAGAATTGCGAAAGTCTTTTAAATTTTGGGCTGCTGTGGCAATGAGCGAAGGCGCCGACAACCCCGTTTAGCAGTTATTCCCGTATTTCTTATTTCGTCCTTATTTCTCGCTTAACTGGCAAATGCGCAACACAAAATTAAAAAAGCATACGGAATTATAGTCTATGGACATGCTCACATATTATGGATATTTCAAGCAGCCAAAATAAAAATACTGATTTTTTATGATTTTAGCCTGATTGTGTCGCTTTAAATTTCACCCTTTTAAAGTTGTGTCCCGCTAACGAGACCCACAACTCAAAGTGGCTGAAAATTAATCATATTTGTTCAATTTGAGCACAAATATTTGCAAATCTTGATGTTTAGACACACAGTTCATTCCCAATAAAAGTGTTTTGATCGACTAATAAAACAGATTAACCCTTTAAGCCCTCACGATGCATTAAAGCATCATTTTACATCCCTGAAAACAGACCTAATTTTCAACAACCAAGGGTTTTAGAACGAAGATTTCCACGAAACTGGTCGACAAATACATATCTATTTTTTACTTTTTTTTTAAACCACTTCAATTCATTTTCATCCACTACAAATCGGGAATTGCGACAGCAATTCGCGGCTTGTAGTGGATGAAGATGACAATGGTAAACTCAGGCTTCAAAGGGTAAAAAAGACACTAGTCGTGATCAGCAGGATAAGGGTCAACCCTTACAGCGCTGACATATGTCTGTATTAACCATGGAGACCAAAGGTTTTTTTCAATTTAAAATCACCTTAAATATCTTAGTTAGCTCTTTTTGCTTCATTTGAATACCTATGTTATGGATCTACTGCCATTATAAATACTCTACTCTTTCACACAGCTATATTGTTATGGCTGTCAGTGCGGGGATCGACTTTAGACGTCTGAAATCCACCCCCGCATTGAAAGAAGCAAACATTGAAAAAAATATACTAGGCCAGGAGCATATTAGTGTTAACCCTCAGCCTGCTGAGTCATTTTCATCCACTACAAATCAAGAATTGCGACAGCAATTCGCGGCTTGTAGTGGATGAAGATGACAATGGTAAACTCAGGCTTCAAAGGGTAAAAAAGACACTAATTAATGCATTAATGCATCATTTTACATCCTTGGGCAGGAGCATATTAGTGTTAACCCTCAGCCTGCTGAGTTTATTTATTTACATTTTCAGCCTGTTGTGTCTCGCTACCGCGACCCACAACTTTAAGTGGCTGAAAATTACTCAAATTTGTAAAATTTAATTACAAATATTTGCAAATCTTGATCTCTAGGCACACATTTCATTTTTAATAACGGTGATTTGGTCGATTAATAAAATAAATTAAAAACGACAAAAGTTGTGATCAACAGAATACGGTTTAACCATTACAACGCTGGAATATTTCTGTATTAATGAAGACCAAAGGGTTTGTCAATTTGAAATCATCATAAATATCTTAGTCAGCTATTTCCGCTTTATTTGAACACATATGTTATGGGTCTACGGCCATTATAAATATTCTTCTCCACGCACTTAGAGGGTTAAACCTGGAATAAAATTACAGAAAGCTGATATCTTCAGGAATGATATCTCGCCATCTTCCCAGATAAATACCGTCTCTAAGTCCCTAAAAATCCACTATGTGTTTTTTTTAGTTCAAGATTGTCGCCATCACGGTAACGCCATCCTTCGAAACGTCAACTAATTAAAAGTCAATTAATAACTTTTGCGGTTACAAAATAGTTCTTGGTGTCCCCTCCCAGGTTTCATGGCATGATGAATCCATCCAGATCACACGGTATAATATCAGTCCTTTCCTTATTACCAAAAAGTGATATGTTTGGTATGTTTATTTGGCAAGATGGTGAGATGAATGAGATGACACTGCCCTCGGGACCCAGGATTCAAAATTCGAGTCCTGAGGATCTAAGGTCGAGTACGCTACCTCTCGTCACGGAGCCTCCCCACAATGTTGAATCTTAGCTGTGAAAAAGCTTGAGGCCCCAGCTAACATGGGGAATCCAAGGGGTTTTGTCAAGGAGAAAGAAGGAAATTCGATAGATTCGTAGATCTGAATGTACGAGGCGCACAGCGCCGAGGATAAATTCAGATCTACGAATCTATCGTAATTGAGTTCTTTCTCCGACATAAAATACACAAAATAGGTATATGTGTTCCAAAAATTGATAGATAAAATAGTCAGTGTGGTTAGCCAGGAAACATTAGGCATGTAGTGTCATGGTAAAACCTGCATAATAATCACTGTGCCCGTCCGGGCCAGTATGAAAAATAACAGTAGATTCGTAAATCCGAATCTACTGTTTTAACAATAGACTGATGTCATCGGTGTATTTTAAAACTGAATTAAAACACATCCGACTATAATTAGGAGCCCTCATAATCAAAAGCTCGGTCACACCTGACTGATTATAGTACAAGTTGTGCCCATCTACAAGTATTATATAATGGCCGACCGTGATGATTGGTATTCACTTGATCAACAATAACTCTCCATTCCCGGCTTAGAATATCGTGGTCGGACAAAGAATATAATGTAGTGATGTGTTTTAAGCCATGCCCAGTGATGGTGTGACGGTGCCACACGCACCATGGCCTCATTACCTGAGCATAACAATTAGAATACATACAATTAGTCGGCCGGGCCGGATGGCTCATTCGTATCGACTGGGGTTTGTAAACTGGGGGTACCAGGTTTTAATACCGGTCAGGCCGGATATTTGTTATCATAATTGTGCATAGACAGTGCTCCAAACTGTTCAAAGGCAAGGAGTGTACAGTTCTGCCTATGGTACTGTGCATCATAAAGAACCCTTGAAGTCATTCGAAATAAGAGTAGGACTAGTCCCGACTTCGGGCTTCCGTCTGTCGCGATATTGCCATGATTGTGCAGAAAGCGACGTAAAGCAATATTCACTCGCAGTCAATGGTATCGTCCCAATAAACTGGCCCAATGTTAATTTAATTTTGGTCCATTGTCGCAGACGGTGGCCCAACATTGAACCGGCATTGACTCAATGTATCATGGTTACTGTAGTGCGAATTCAGCACGACATATTGGATCAGTGTTGTTTCATAGCTGGCCCAGCATCGCCGCCGGTTGGCCAACGATCAAACAACCCCAGTTGTATGTGTATTGTTGACTGGTTGCAACGGTCCCCGGTGATCACCTGAATTTACGCCTACATTGGTACAATGGTGGAGCACCATCTGTGACATTGGCCCAGCATTGGGCCAGCATAGATCAACGTATTTTATCTGCGGGGGGGGGGGGGGGGCTGTGGAGGTTGGGGATAGTTGTGTCGTGTGAGATATTGATCACTCTGGTTTTACTCGTAAGTCAAAGATTTTTTGAATCTCATTAGGATCATTAGAATAAAACGAATAATTATATAGACATGCTAGTATTTCGGAATTAATTTAAAAGTAGTATATAGCTCTAAACCCTGGAATTGCAATGGAGTACAACAGCATTGGTCCAACATCAGGAGTTTCGCAGTATTAACAAATCAAATCAAATCAAATCAAATCAAATCAAATCAAATCAAATCAAATCAAATCAAATCAAATCAAATCAAATCAAATCAAATCAAATTAAATTAAATTAA
The DNA here is from genome assembly GCA_964017125.1 of Flabesymbios commensalis. Classification (NCBI taxonomy): domain Eukaryota; kingdom Metazoa; phylum Annelida; class Polychaeta; order Terebellida; family Flabelligeridae; genus Flabesymbios; species Flabesymbios commensalis. The sequence continues at coordinate 3,486,040 of OZ024914.1, forward strand.
ATCAAATTTATTTGCACAACAATTAATATTGTATCGGCAAAATCACATACAGTACAGACAGTGGGAGGGGGGGGCACAAACATTAGTGAGCGACGCACACCCCTGTCACACTTGTCAGGGCGCTGCGAACCTTCACGTCGCGTCACACTGCACAGGGTGGTGGTGTTAGGGTGGGGCACGCGGCAGGTGGATCAAACGCAGACGTTAACGAGGTATAACGCTATGCACTGCTGTTCAGATAAGCCAGTTTAACCTGACCTCTCTTACCAGTCAATGATTTATCAATAATATAAAAGTATTATTTTATTCACAAATTTGAAATATGATTGTATTTTTACAATTTTTTTATTATCAACGGCAATGTTTATATTTTTACTAATTTTCTGAAGTGCTAATTAGCTAATGTAACTACTGTCTTACTGGACGCCGCAGTCGTTCCCATGATTTGTTGGTTGCTGTCTCAGGGAAGAATAGGCCTGCATGTTTACATACTTCTTAATTGACGCTACTCGGATCGGATCTAGCCTATATTTTCCTCGCGTGCCGAAGACGTTATATTTTAGTTAAAGTTGGGAATTTGTATCGCCCAGTAAATGCAAAACATTTGTATTACATTTAGAGAATTCCGGCACAACGTCTTCGACGTTGATCGAACATTGTATAAATGTTATAAGTGTTAACTGCTCCGCATATAAATAAATATATGCTTTGAAAACCACATTCAAACATGGTTTTAAATTAATAACAGAAAAAGTATTATTACACAGTAAAAATAGTTATATCCCCGGAAAACATTTTTCAGCCACTATGATCTGATATGCGTCCTGGCGCTGTGCCTAGATATATTGACGTTTTTTTTTTACAAAATTATAAAACATTTGTATATAAGTTATTTTTTAGGAGCAAAATTATTTTCAAAATCTTTTACAGCCGAGCATAACATTTACATGTCTTTTTCTCTAGGCTGTTTCTGAATGGTAGCCGTTTTATAGCCCTCTATTTTTTTTCTATGATAAAAGCAATGTCTTGTTCAAATAATTTCATTTTGATTGATGTTGTATGTCCTATGTATGTCCTATGTATGAACTGAGGAATGTGAGTTTGTTTTATCATTATAAATAATAAAAAAACCATCTATCTAACTCAGCAGGGCACGCCTCAGAGGCCACCCGTCTAACAGTCTGTTAGCGGGTGTCTCTTAGCGGTAAGACAATATGACACTTTGATTCTATGCTGGTTTAATGTTGGACCACCGTATGCAATTATGGCAAAAATTATAGCAACGGACGGAAACATTACACATAAATTGTACATGAAATGTAGTCATTCAAAAACAAACCATTGCAATAAAAAATATAATATTACTGTTAAAAACATGAATACATTTAAAACACAAAATACTCATTAACGCTGAATAATATTGTAAGTAAACGTTGAAGATTACCTTGGTTGGATTGTTTCATCTCTCAATATATCTGCTAGATAAACTTTAGCGCCACAAGTTGAAATTATACCTATTTATTATAACTATCGCTACTCAACCTTTCAGCAAACGTTAGAAAGTTTATTTGTTTTCTTCAGATCACTATGAAATGGTTTAGTTGATAAAACATCTTCCAAACATATATTATGGTGATTGAAAATTAAAAAATACTTTGGCCTTCATGGTTTATATAAAAATATCTGAGGGCTTCAAGGGTTAGATAGGATAACGTAGCGGATAAAGGGTTAAGTGATCACCAATGTCATTTAGATTACAAATGAAATATATTCAAATGGTAAAATATAAAAACGTGTTCATTTGGGTGCGATATGGGAAATACAGAAATATTTCAGGTGTGAGTTTTTAGGCGAAGACTTTTTTCGTGAACATGTGTTGTATTTTCCATATCACACGAAAAATGAACAACATTTGTATTTTCTCACACGATCAAGTCACACATGACATAACTGCCGTCCATTGCAGTTCAAACAGCTAGAGTGCGATATGGGCTGATACCGATATACGTCTCATAGTGAAAACCGCTTCAAAGAGTGTGAGATAAGCCACTTTTTTCAAAGTGCGTAAACCAAAGGTACAGTTAACAGTCAATTGGAGATTGAACCCCATTTGTTTGCGTGACAGACGGCATCTCTAGCTATAAGCGACACTCCCCTTTTGAGATAATGACAATATGAATGGGTGGGGAGGGACAGGTGTTTATATAAATGTATTCTCAATTTTTACGGCTGAGGATGACAGAATCGAGACAGCAAAATAACAGGGGTAATATGTGGTATCAAATTAAACACATCCCAGCAAACATGAGACGTTGGCCCAACGTTGGTGTACTGTTGGCCCAACGTCGTAGACGGTGGGCCAACAGTACACCAACGTTGAGCCAACGTCTCATGTTTGCTGGGATGTGACTAATTTTCACCCACTGAAGTTGTGGTTCGCGATAGAAATATATTAATAAATTGCATAGTACCGGTATTAACCCTTTGAGTGCGGGCGACGCTTTTAAGCGCATTCATACTGTTTTTCCACAACTAAAATTTGACGTAAATTGAACAAATATGCATGTATAAATCTTGAGTAAAGCCCCCATTGTGAAATTTAGCAGGTTTAATTATTAAATGAGGAGGTATTTTCCTTTCATTTGAAGTTGGCAATTGCGTGAGCATTGCCAACTTCAAATGAAAGGAAAATGTTAAGTAGCAATGAAGCACTTAAAGAGTTAACAGGAACAGCAAAATTAAAACATCCGCAAAAGGTCTATGCATCAGCTGAATGGCTGTTTTTAACAGTCTGTCGTGTTCTGCGGCATTTGTCTGTTTTTTACCATAGTTACGATTGGTTATGATGATGATAATCACTGCTAATGAGCGATAATGAGTGCAGTAACCTCTACATCCATGTATGGCAGACTGACCGTGACGTGATCACCGAGAGACATTATCAGGACGTTGTTATAGACCATGGCCAGGTCAGCAGACCGGAACCATCTACGGAACCCTTCGACAGTTAGGGCCGCCGCGTATGCGCAGTCTAGCTCGCTCAACAGATTTAAAAAAATGTCATGAATAAAAAAAACAATATACAAGTTTAATATATGAGACACTAAGAAAATCATCTCGGACGTATTAATAATAAATAAGTAGTTCTACTTTTAGATATACATGAAGGTTAGTTTGGTAAAAATATGATGAATTAAAAAAATATATAAATTATAATAGTTGTCAAACGAGCAAACTGAGACATTTATGATGATTTCAAATCGAATAAAAACCCTTTGTTCTTCGTGGTTTATACGAAAATATTTCAGCGTTGTGAGAGTGAAACAGATTTTTAAGCAATGAAATGGTACCCTTGGATATGAAAAGGACAGTGAAAGATACCCCCTTTCATGTCCAAGGAATATGCTATGTAGTGTATATTTGTTATTGTAATATTAGGTGTTTTTTTTTAATACGAAAGGTACAGTGGTAGTTGTAACTTTTCATATACAAGGAATATGCTGCGTGGTGCATAAATGTTATAATAATACTAGATGGCGCTTATTATAGATATGCCTCTGAAGCACGCACAGTCCAGCGTTGATGATTAATATTACTTTAGTAGTTAGCCTTTACAGTGCGAGGATCGACTTTAGACTTCAGAATCTGACGTCTTTTGACGTCAGATTCTGAAATCTAAAGTCGATCCACGCACTGTAAGAGTAAACATAATTTAAAATGATCGTAGACCCCATACCATAGGTATTCAAATGAATCAGAAAGAGCTAACCAAGACAGTTATGATGATTTCAAAATTAAAAAACCCCTCTGATTTCCATGGATTTAAAAAAAAAATTCAGCGCTTCAAGGGTTAAAGGGTTGGTTATGAGTTGATGACACCGATTATACGTCTAGGTAATTATCCCCGCTCCTCACAACATGCAGCCTGCACTGTCTGTCTGACACATCTACATGACTATTAACCTTTGTCCAACTGATCACGACAATTATCGTTTTTAGCCGACCAAATCACTGATAATATTGAAAATTAAATGTGTGTCTCAACATGCTGATTTTCAAATATTTGCGCTCAAATTAAACAAATCTGACTAATTTTCAGCCACTATTTCAAGTGGCTGAAGATTTAAATAAATTAACTCAAAAGGCTGAGGGTTAAATGAATATTTATTATATTACATAATCATACCACACGTAACGAATAAACAAACGAGCGATCAGTGATAAAAGATTGTTATTGTTATTGTTATTACTATTGTTATTACTATTATTATTGTTGTTATTATTATTATTATTATTATTATTATTATTATTATTATTATTATTATTGTTATTGTTATTATTATTATTATTATTATTTTTATTATTATTATTATTATTATTATTATTATTATTATTATTATTATTATTATTATTATTATTATTATTATTATTATTATTATTATTATTATTATTATTATTATTATTATTATTATTATTGTTATTATTATTATTATTATTATTATTATTATTATTATTATTATTATTATTGCTATTGTTATTATTATTATTATTATTATTATTATTATTATTATTATTATTATTATTATTATTATTATTATTATTATTATTATTATTATTATTATTATTATTATTATTATTATTATTATTATTATTATTATTATTATTATTATTATTATTATTATTATTATTATTATTATTATTATTATTATTATTGTTATTGTCATTGTTATTGTATTGTTATTGTTTTTGTTGTTGTTGTAGAGGAGAGAATATCATGGAAGAAGTTGTTGTACGATTTCACACAGGACACGACATTCCACGGTGTGCGCTACATAACGGCGTCTACCCCATTCCTGGCCAGGAGGTACCTCATAAACAAACCTAGGACATTCACCCTTAACCCTTTAACCATCCGTGCCGCATATATTCTGGTTTTCGTTTTTTATTAGCACATCAAGTACCACCTTTTAAACATGTTAAAGGTAGAATGTGACATCAATCAGCAATATTTGAAAACAGTTTACCTCCGTTTGGTCAAATCTGAATAATTTTCACCCACTTGAAGTTGTGGATCGCGTCAGCGAGACACAACGTCAAGTAGGTGAAAATTCAGATTTATTAATTTGGCGGTTAAAGGGTTAAAGCGTTGAAATATGTTCATACAAACCATGGAGACCAAAGGTTTTTTCAATTTCAAGTCATCGTAAATGTCTTCCTTAGCTCTTCCCGCTTCCTGCTTAAAAGCCTATGTTATGGGGTCTACGGCCATTATAAATATTTTATTCTTACAGTAAGGTAATCGGCATTAGACGTCACAATTTGACTTCTATTGACGTCATTTTCTGCAAGGGTTAAAATGCATTTATAGAATAAAATGAAACAAACAAATTGCCAGAATTTTTTGGCGCTATCAATAACAATATATTTATTTATTTATTTATTTATTGAGAGATATTTATACAGGGTAGACATTATTAGCCTTCAGGCTATTTTTCATATGTGCCCTGTGGAGATTTTGTCATATGAAAAACAAACATTCAATTATATAATATATAATACAAGTGAGCTTTATAATACAGATAAAAACGCCCCAAGGTTAAAACACATAATATAGAAATGTTGCCCGCGCCAAAACCGGAGATAAAAAAAAAACTGCATATATATTATATATTAATATTACTATGAATAGTAGGTAAAATACACTCTGGAAAGCGTAGCAACGTACAAAAGTACTTTTTAAGACATTATTTTTTTCCTTTAAAGAATGTGTTTACTATGAGAACAAGTAAAATATAAATATATATTTACATACATGTCATACATGTCAGTGCAACTAGTAATAAACATCTATACATATCATCCGACGTAACATGTAATGCAAAACGAAATACAACATTTTGACAATTAATATCAATCTTAATGTCATTTACATTGTACTTGTTAATGGCTCCCACAGCAATTCACTATAACCCTCAGCGGCCAGAGGAGCCACAACGTAAACATTTGCCTGTCGAGTGATCTTAATTATATTTTCACCCACTTGAATTTGTGTCTCGCTACCGCGACCCACAACTTCAAGTGAGTGAAAATAACTCACATCTGTTTATTTTGATACAAAACATTTGCAAATTGTGATCGTTAAAAACACATTTCATTCCCAATAAAGTATTTTAAAAACAATTTTAGTTGTGCTTAGCGCTCAAAGGGTTTAGGTGAGTAAACCCTTTAAGCCCTCACGATGCATTAAAGCATCATTTTACATCCCTGAAAACAGACTTAATTTTCCTACAACCAAGGGTTTTAGAATGGATATTTCCATGAAATTAGTTTACCAATACATGGTAATTTTCTTTAATTTTCAAACCACATCAAATCATCTTCATCCACTACAAGGCGAGAATTGCGACAGCAATTCGCGGCTTGTAGTGGGTGAAGATGACAATGGTAAATTCAGGCTTGAAAGGGTGAAACATACTTACATACTATGCGGGATTCGCTAACCCTTATGGTTTTTTTCAGATTCATCTGGTTTTGTCTGTGTTTTTTGGCCTCTGCTGTATTCATCTGGTTTTTGACGTTACGTCTGCAGTATCTGAACTCGAACCCCAAAGCTGTGGACGTGGAAGTAATTTATACAGATAGCGTCAACTTCCCTGCTGTAACTATATGTAACCAAAATCTGTTCAGGTGCGTGGAAGCCATGTTACAATTAGTATGCATGTATGTAACCAAAACTTATTCAGGTGTGTGGAAGCTGTGTTCCCGTTAGTATGTAAACAAAACCTGTTCAGGTGCGTGGAAGCTATGTTACCGTTAGTATGTGAACAAAACCTGTTTAGGTGGGTGGAAGCTATGTTACTGTTAGTATGTAAACAAAACCTGTTTAGATCCGTGGAATATGTAACCGTTAGTATACATTTATGTAACCAAAACCTGTTCAGGTGGGTGGAAGCTATGTTACCGTTAGTATGTGAACAAAACCTGTTTAGGTGGGTGGAAACTATGTTACCGTTAGTATGTAAACAAAACCTGTTTAGATGCGTGGAAACTATGTTACCGTTAGTATGTAACCAAAACCTGTTCAGGTGGGTGGAAGCTATGTTACCGTTAGTATGTAAACAAAACCTGTTTAGGTGGGTTGGAACTATGTCACCGTTAGTATGTAAACAAAACCTGTTTAGATGCGTGGAAACTATGTTACCGTTAGTATGTAAACAAAACCTGTTTAGATGCGTGGAAACTATGTTACCGTTAGTATGTAAACAAAACCTGTTCAGGTACGTGGAAGCTATGTTACCGTTGGTATGTAAACAAAACCTGTTCAACTGCGTGGAAGCTATGTTACCGTTGGTATACATGTATGTAAACAAAACTTGTTCAGGCGCGTGGAAGCTATGTTACCGTTAGTATGTGTAACCAATACGTGTTCAGGTCGGTGAAAGCTATGTTACTGTTAGTATATGTGATAAACACCTGTATAGTCAGTAGAAGTTACTGCTATTAATATGTAACCAAAACCTGTTCATGACCGGTCAGTAGAAATTATGTTATGGTTAATATATATAATCAAAAGTTGTTCAAGCGGGTGAAACTGGAGCCCGTTGAAGTCACTAAATGTGAAAAATATAAGGACCTGTTCAGAACGTAGCTATAACCTGTTCAGGTGGCTCATACACTACAGTGTGTAGACAATGATGTCTTTAGGCCCTCGCTGGATATTGGTCACAGGCCAGCTGTAGGTCAATGGGTAATCTCCTCCCACAAAACTCTATAAGCTGCAGGCATATCTTAACCCTTAACTCTTTCACTGCGAAATTATTGCAAAATTATGACGTCACATTGTGTAATTATTTGAAATTGTCCTATTACGAGATCGACAGCCACAGTTCTTATTTCCTATTATGACGTCATTATCAGGTATGGAAGGCTTGGAGACATTCACGTCCTCCCTATCACCCTTGCGTACCGATAAGGGTGACTGGGAGCCGTCACCACTATAGCTAAGTGAATCACCTTGCTAGATATGTAATATCGCAGTAATGCGACATCCGCAGTGTAGCACAATGTGGCATTAGTGCGACATCCGCAGTGAAAGGGTTAAGACACTAAATTATAGCATTTACATTTTCATCCACTTCTAGTGGGTGATAATTATTCATATTTGTTTAATTTGAGACCCAACCTTTACATCTCTTGATGTTTAAATCCTGATTTCATTCCCAATATCAGTGATTTTCTCTGAAAATAGACAGACATAGTCGTGATTGACGGTTTAAGGACTGGTCAACTTCACTCAGGATACGCTCCATTTGGTGACTGTAACATGTACTATAGCTTATACATAGACAGGCCTCTCTCTGTCAGTGGTTGTCGTCATAAGCAGTTGCTTTGCGACTGTATGCATAACTACATGTTGGTGCAGTGTAGAATGAAACTTTAAAAGCTTCCACCAAATGTTATCTTTATGTTATTGAAACTTTTATCGCATTCAGCACTTGTCGTGCATGTAATCAGAATAATGGAGCAGCAAAAAGAACCAATTATATTTGTAACGAAGTTTAAAAGAGCACAATCTTGATACAAAGTTAAGTTAAAGACAGATGTAATCTAAATGTTCGTCTGTTGTTCATCTTTTGTCAGGACATCAGCGGCTCTGAGGTTAGGTCTGCATGATTTGGTGGAGGACAGCTTTGAGGAGTTAAAGAACCAAGAAAATGGTCATTCTGAGGGCAATGCGGGTAAGCGAAACATGTTTACAATGCAAAAGCAAGCAGGAGTAACTGCTTGCTTGGAAAGAAAGCAGTTGCTGCTCGTCGTTATTACAGACTATAGGATAGTTGGCAAGAGGTGGATCGCTTCAACCCTTAAACTGCTAAATTAAATAACGTAATTTTTCACTCACTTGAAGTTGTCTTTCGCTACTGCAACCCACAACTTGCAGTGATTGAAAATGTCACATTTTAAATGAAACATTTGCAAAACTTGGCGTCTAAACACATATTTCATTCAAGTAAGCAGTCACTCCTATTTGCCTTTGCATTCTTCAATTTTGATATGATACTACAGCAGTAAGACCAACTCACACCACGTGGGTGAACCGTGATATCACATGCAAATAGAGTATCAATCAGCTGGCAGAAAAGAATGTCAATGTTGGATAGTTCGATGCCTAAAAAATGGTTTCTAAGTGCTGTTCTTAAGTGTTGATTTATCTGCTCTTACGTTTAAGATGCAAAAGCAAACAGCAGTAACTGCTTGATGGGAACAAAAGCAGCTACTGCTGTCCGTTATTGCATGTAGACATCAGGATAGTGGGTGAGAGGGGGGTTGTCTTTCGCTACCGCGAGCCACAACTTCCAGTGATTGGAAATTCAACATTTCAAACCAAACATTTGCAAATTTTGACATCTAAAAACATATTTCATTCCAGTATGCTGTTTGCCTTTGCATTCTTGAATCTTGATATGATGCTTAAGCAGTAAGACCAACTCACGCAATCGTTGGTGAGCCGTGATAGCACTTGCAAAAAGAGTATCAACCAGCTGACAGAAAAGAATGTCAATGTTGAATAGTTCGATGCCAAAAAATGATTTTTAAGTGCTGCTCTGAAGTGTTAATTTATCTGCTCTTTAACTCACTGGTAGGATCTGTGACTGACTGATTAAAATTGCTTACCATAAACTGCAAATCAGTCCAGTTCAGGTTCTGAATAAGAGCTGTCTTTGTAAAAGTTTGAGTGACAATTCTTGAATTGCAGTATTGATGTCTGGTTTGTACAGGAACAATTCGTAAACTAATTTTGATGGAGTTAAACAAAATACTTAACAAATCATGACAAAGTCTGCGTCGCTGTTGCATCATATATCTTACAGTTGCTGATTTATTTGTTTTCAGTCAATCCTTAATATCCTATCGATTTGAACTTTTAGATACAGCAAGCAAGGGATTTGAGTTGAAGTTGGACAGCACGTTGGAGGGAATAGGTCGACCTGAGGCTGTGTATGCCGGTATTACAGCCAGAGTCTGTAGACATCTATGCGTTACATTGGAAAGTCAGGTAAGATCAAAGCTGATTAGTTATTACAGACATCTATGTGGTACATTGGAATGTCAGGTAACATCAACGCTGATTAGTTATTACAGACATTTATGTGTTACATTGAAAAGCCAGATAAGATCAAAACTGATTAGTTATCATGGGCATCTTTGTGCTGCATTGGAAAGTCACATAAGATTAAAGCTGATCAGTTAATGTAGACTTCTATGTGTCACATTGGAAAGCCAGGTAAGATCAAAACTGATTAGTTATTATAGACTTATATGTGTCACATTGGGAAGCTAGGTAACTTCAAAGCTGATTAGTTTTTATAGACATGTATGTGTTGCTGTAGAAAACCAGGCGAGATCGAACAGAAAACATCTACACACAAGTAAAAAAAAACGTTGTAAACAAACCATTTTTGTTTTTCGTGACATAACTATATAAGCTATTTGAAATATTTGTATAGCTTATCTCGTGCACACAATATAGCCCATATAAATTGTACAGGCTCAATACAAATATCCTTTAAAGACACATTTGAATGGCCTAGACTTTGCAAATTTTTAAATGAAGGAATACATAATTAAAATATTGCCAATAACCTTGATAACTGCACAGTAAACATTCTATACTGTTGCCTCTATAATTAAAATATAGTAAAAGCACCCTGACAAACTATCATGGTCAATATTGAAAAAAAGATAATATTGTTTGTACCTCCATTGGAATTTAATCAATTGAAAGGTCACTTTCTGCCGTTGAAAATAGAAGCATTGGTAGAAAATAAATAGTTACAAAGTAATGTTTTGTTGCTTTTATTTCATGAAGTTTCAGGGTTGTTTTTTAGTGTTGCATATTGTTCACATGCTTACAGATTTGTTGTTTGGTGTTGTGAGAGAGGAATTAGGCCACTATATTCTTGTCTTCTTACATGGTTGGTGTTCGGTGCTATATGAGGAAGGTTTTTTGTAGGTCATGTCATGGCTCCCCTCTATATTATTTTGCTATATGAGAGAGGCATTAGGACATGTCATAGCACTTCTCTATGTTCTTGCCTTTTGGTTACAGGGTTGCTGCTCGGTGCTATATGAGAGAGGCAGTCGGACATGTCGGATCACCCCTCTAGAGGAGGCATCTATGGGGGTCAAACTGGTGTACAAACAAGACACCAACTACTACAGACGAAAAAAATGCCAAAGTAAGATCAACAGATGATCATCATCAACTGTAGGCAATAATAACCCTAAAAATTGTAGTAATAAACCTTTTATTGTCATTAGAAAAGTGAATTTAGTTTAGCTCATTTATTACTTAATGATAGCGCTGGGCTGCGATAGGCAAAATATGGTTTAAGCAAATATATCACACTCGTTATTATAAACTATCGTCAGAAGCTAATTGTTTTATAGGGAAGAGCTGTGCTGCGTACAATTTTATTAAATATAGCGATGCTATTAGTGTCTATTATGCCTCCTGTTTTTTTATTGTAACACTAAAATGCAAATACTGTTATCAGTGATTGATAGGCATCTTGGTATAGGTTATTTTGTTTTTCCTTCAGTTATATGAAGATGATTCACTTCTGAACACTGGTACTTAATTTGTTGGTTTTATGTTTAAGTGCAACACGGAGTTGTGTAGTTTTATGATAAACTTCCAAGCCACTAATATATCGTTTGTTGTTTTATTTCAGTGCAGCACTGGGCTGTGTAGTTTTATGATCCACTAATAGCCACAAATATATAATGTATTGTTTTACTTTAGTGCAGTTCTGGGCTGTGTAGTTTTATGATCCTCTTCTAGGCCACTGGTATATAATTTGTTGTTTTATTTCAGTTCAGCATTGGGCTGTGTGTAGTTTTATGATCCCCTTCTAGGCCACTGGTATATAATTTGTTGTTTTATTTCAGCGCAGCATTGGGCTATGTGTAGTTTTATGATCCTCTTCTAGGCCACTGGTATATAATTTGTTGTTTTATTTCAGTGCAGCACTGGGCTGTGTAGTTTTATGATCCTCTTCTAGGCCACTGGTATATAATTTGTTGTTTTATTTCAGTTCAGCATTGGGCTTTGTGTAGTTTTATGATCCCCTTCTAGGCCACTGGTATATAATTTGTTGTTTTATTTCAGTTCAGCATTGGGCTGTGTGTAGTTTTATGATCCCCTTCTAGGCCACTGGTATATAATTTGTTGTTTTATTTCAGTGCAGCATTGGGCTGTGTGTAGTTTTATGATCCTCTTCTAGGCCACTGGTATATAATTTGTTGTTTTATTTCAGTGCAGCACTGGGCTGTGTAGTTTTATGATCCCCTTCTAGGCCACTGGTATATAATTTGTTGTTTTATTTCAGTTCAGCATTGGGCTGTGTGTAGTTTTATGATCCCCTTCTAGGCCACTGGTATATAATTTGTTGTTTTATTTCAGTTCAGCATTGGGCTGTGTGTAGCTTTATGATCCTCTTCTAGGCCACTGGTATATAATTTATTGTTTATTTCAGTGCAGCACTGGGCTGTGTAGTTTTATGATCCCCTTCTAGGCCACTGGTATATAATTTGTTGTTTTATTTCAGTTCAGCATTGGGCTGTGTGTAGTTTTATGATCCCCTTCTAGGCCACTGGTATATAATTTGTTGTTTTATTTCAGTTCAGCATTGGGCTGTGTGTAGTTTTATGATCCTCTTCTAGGCCACTGGTATATAATTTGTTGTTTTATTTCAGTGCAGCACTGGGCTGTGTAGTTTTATGATCCCCTTCTAGGCCACTGGTATATAATTTGTTGTTTTATTTCAGTTCAGCATTGGGCTGTGTGTAGTTTTATGATCCCCTTCTAGGCCACTGGTATATAATTTGTTGTTTTATTTCAGTGCAGCATTGGGCTGTGTGTAGTTTTATGATCCTTTTATAGGCCACTGGTATATAATTTGTTGTTTTATTTCAGTGCAGCACTGGGCTGTGTAGTTTTATGATCCTCTTCTAGGCCACTGTTGTATAATTTGTTGTTTTATTTCAGTGCAGCACTGGGCTATGTGTAGTTTTATGATCCCCTTCTAGGCCACTGGTATATAATTTGTTGTTTTATTTCAGTGCAGCATTGGGCTGTGTGTAGTTTTATGATCCCCTTCTAGGCCACTGGTATATAATTTGTTGTTTTATTTCAGCGCAGCATTGGGCTGTGTGCAGTTTTATGATCCTCTTCTAGGCCACTGGTATATAATTTGTTGTTTTATTTCAGTGCAGCATTGGGCTGTGTGTAGTTTTATGATCCTTTTATAGGCCACTGGTATATAATTTGTTGTTTTATTTCAGTGCAGCACTGGGCTGTGTAGTTTTATGATCCTCTTCTAGGCCACTGGTATATAATTTGTTGTTTTATTTTAGTGCAGCTCAGGGCTATATGTAGTTTTATGATCCTCTTCTAGGCCACTGGTATATAATTTATTGCTTTATTTCAGTGCAGCACTGGGCTGTGTAGTTTTATGATCCTCTTCTAGGCCACTGGTATATAATTTGTTGTTTTATTTTAGTACAGCGCTGGGCTGTGTAGTTTTATAATACACTAATAGCCACAAATATATAATGCATTGTTTTACTTTAGTGCAGCTCAGGGCTATATGTAGTTTTATGATCCTCTTCTAGGCCACTGGTATATAATTTGTTGTTTTATTTCAGTGCAGCACTGGGCTGTGTAGTTTTATGATCCCCTTCTAGGCCACTGGTATATAATTTGTTGTTTTACTTAAGTGCAGCGCTGGGCTGTATGTAGTTTTATGATCCTCTTCTAGACCACTGGTATATAATTTATTGCTTTATTTCAGTGCAGCACTGGGCTATGTGTAGTTTTATGATCCTCTTCTAGGCCACTGGTATATAATTTGTTGTTTTATTTCAGTGCAGCGCTGGGCTATGTGTAGTTTTATGATCCTCTTCGAGGCCACTGGTATATAATTTGTTGTTTTATTTCAGTGCAGCACTGGGCTATGTGTAGTTTTATGATCCTCTTCTAGGCCACTGGTATATAATTTGTTGTTTTATTTCAGTGCAGCGCTGGGCTATATGTAGTTTTATGATCCTCTTCGAGGCCACTGGTATCTAATTTATTGTTTATTTCAGTGCAGCACTGGGCTGTGTAGTTTTATGATCCCCTTCTAGGCCACTGGTATATAATTTGTTGTTTTACTTTAGTGCAGCGCTGGGCTCTATGTAGTTTTATGATCCTCTTCTAGGCCACTGGTATATAATTTGTTGTTTTATTTCAGTGCAGCACTGGGCTGTGTAGTTTTATGATCCTCTTCTAGGCCACTGGTATATAATTTGTTGTTTTATTTCAGCGCAGCATTGGGCTGTGTAGTTTTATGATCCTCTTCGAGGCCACTGGTATATAATTTGTTGTTTTATTTCAGTGCAGCACTGGGCTGTATGTAGTTTTATGATCCTCTTCGAGGCCACTGGTATATAATTTGTTGTTTTATTTCAGTGCAGCACTGAACTGTGTAGTTTTATGATCCTCTTCTAGGCCACTGGTATATAATTTGTTGTTTTATTTCAGTGCAGCACTGGGCTGTGTAGTTTTATGATCCTCTCCTAGACCACTGGTATATAATGTATTGCTTTATTTCAGTTTAGCGCTGGGCTATGTGTAGTTTTATGATCCCCTTCTAGGCCACTGGTATATAATTTGTTGTTTTATTTCAGTGCAGCACTGGGATGTGTAGTTTTATGATCCTCTTCGAGGCCACTGGTATATAATGTATTGTTTTATTTCAGTGCAGCGCTGGACTATGTGTAGTTTTATGATCATCTTGTAGGCCACTGGTATATAAATTATTGTTTATTTTAGTGCAACGCTGGGCTATGTGTAGTTTTGTGATCATATTCTAGGCCAATGGTATATATTTTATTGTTTATTCCAGTGCAGCGCTGGGCTATGTGTAGTTTCACAGATGGAGATCTATGTGATTTTGTCCTGGATGAAAGTCTAGGAGTACAATGGATGCCGGTCAACAAAAACTCCAAGAAAGTGGACGTCCTTAGACCTAAATATGACTACACAACCATGACAGGTCAGTGGTGGATTAAGTCATACTACTACTATGAAAGATAAGTGAGTATGTAAAAACTCGTCACCACATTAAGCCCCTTTCTAAAGGCTCGGACTTGATGACTTGTGCTGAGATCAGCCTATCTGGCCTGCCAAACGATGCCGTATGCAAAAAATGTGTTTGCACGGATTAAAACACACCACTACATTATTTGCTTTGTCCGACCACTACATTCTAAGCCGGGAATGGACAGTTATTGTTGATCAAGTACAGATCAATTATCATGGTAGGCCTATGGTGCTAAAATCAGTCAGGTGTAACAACTGTTGATTATAAAGGATCCTCATTATGGTCGGATGTGTTTTAAGTCAGTTAAAACCCTCGGAGCTCTACATTCTTAGCTGTGAAAACGACCTCGGCCTTTTCCACAGCTAAGAATGTAGAGCTCCTCGGGCATTATCCTATGCATAAAGCTGAGGTGTCAAGATGTTGGCAAGAGGATCTGTCTAGGGTGAACGGTGGCTGGTGCCAAAAGCCTAAGCCTTCATATTTGGAAAGAACTCTCCCATGTTTGTCACCACAGCTCATCGCAGTCCTCATATCACCCAGACCTATCATTAGCCTTGAGCAATAGCAATATAGAACGAGTGCAATCCTTCCCATATCCTCTCCATATCTCAATAGTTAAGTTTAATTTTTAATGTTCAAATCACGTTCATCTGTAAAAAAGCAAATATATCTCTTGGATACCTGAAAAAGGCTTAATTCCTCCAGAAACACACAAATGTGTCTTTAACACAATAGTTCTTCTTTTTTTATTTTCCTAACAGTGGTTATGAATTTAAAAATTAAAAATGTACCAACCCCAAATTACATGTCTGACTGGTCTACCGACCCAACTCACCAATACTGTACATAGTACAGGCACTCGCCACTGGAACAGACTACCCCCAAAAAGCCGTGAGCTGACCAGCATCAACTCTTTTAAGAGGGATATTGTGTTTTTATAGGCTCAGGGCATTACTTGTTGGCCTTTGCTCACCTTATTTTTTTTTCATCATCAGTATATATGTGCATGTATGTGGTTTTAGGATATTTATATCTGCCGATCATCAGATTATGTTTCATTCAGGTTCAGGGCATTACTTGCTGGCCTTTGCTAAGTACCCGCGATCAGGAGTGAAGGCTCATCTCATCTCACCATTCATCATCAGTGAGACAGACACATGTATCTCCCTCAGATACCAAGTGCACAGTGGACAGCTCAGCATCAAGGCCAGGTTACAGGTGAACTATAGCATTAAATCAATCAAAGCACACTACATAAGGGTACCAAACAATGATAGCGCGCCCCCCTCTACCAGATAAATAGTGTGACAGGTGGAAGTAATGTTGTGATATAATATGAAATTATATCTAATCCAAATTCTTTGCAAAGAATATCATTTCTGCTGCTGGTCTAAATGACAGTTAAAAGAACAGATCTTTCGACCTCACTTATAGCAACAGTCATGATTGACTCTAATGGTACAGGCCTCACACCTGTCCCACTATCAAATTGTGTAAGTGCAAGGGACTGTTGAAATAGTAGAATAGACTTAATTATACTAAACTCTCACTTTAATGAAATAGTTGTAATGGAAGAACACACATAGGCTCTTGATGAATATAAATTTGAATTGCTACTTACCAACTTATTTAGAATGCCTGGGTCAACAAATGATCAGGACAAAATATCAATATCTGCTACATTTTTTGAGGGATATATATTTGTAGGCATCTCTGAATTATTGTATGTATGTTATACAGGGGAGTGACGAGGTGACAGTGTGGAGTCGTGTGGAGGGGGAGACGTTAGAATGGCAGAGAGTCTACCAGAAGTTGGACCGCGGTTACTTCAGGTAAGTCAATGTGACGCTGAAATACATCTTGTCACCCTCTATGCAATTATTCAGAATTATCTACATTAGATGGGCTAATGTGAATTATGAATTAACAATCAGCTTGAGATGATGTGATAAAAGAGGTAACAATCAGCCTGAGCTAACGTGATCGAAGATGCTAATGCAATACTTTTTCAGATGCAATACTCTTGCAGATGCAATATTTTTAAAGATACAATATTTTGGTGGATGTAATAATCTTGTAGATGTAATACTATTGTAGATTCAATACTCTAGCAGATGCAATTTTTTGGAAGATGTAATAATAATCTCTTTTATATGCAGTACTCTTGACGATGTAATGTTCTTCGAGATGTAACCCTCTTGTCCCGGCTTTATTTACCTGGTGGCTTTATGTGTTCAGATTAGTGATTGAAGCGATGGCCCATGAGGGAGCCGCTAACATGAGTGTGGCCATAGATGATATCAGCATCGAGGCATGTGATCAAGGTAAGCGGTGTAGTGTAAATGGATACATTTTTAGCGATATCGAGCTTTGCAACAGACCAGGGATTAACGATAAAATAAAACATATGTAGTTTACACCTGTGTCACTGTGTCACTGTGTCATTATGTCACTATGTCATTGTGTCACTGTGTCAATGTATCACTTTGTCCCTGTGTCACTTTGTCACTGTGTCACTGTGTTATGAGGAATGTGATCAAGGTAAGCTGGGTGATGTAAATGGATAAAATTTTAGCGTACTTTGTAATATGCAGGGATTAACGCTAAAATCAAAAATAGATAGTTTACACCTCTGTCACTGTGTCACTTTGTCACTGTGTAACTTTGGTATACCTCTTCCATACCAAGTAAATAACTTGTATGATAATCATAATGAATTTAGTGGTAACTAAGGTGTATCTCCGTTGCAACAAAGGAACTCTAATGTATCTCCTTCATATCAATAATCAAACAATCGATAAATGCCTGATATGCATGATAATCATCTGTAATGTCTTGTTTCAGAACACCTATGTAAACAAACCAGTAAAGGTCGTGGATTTGCTGGCACACTGTCCACTGGGCTCTCTGGTCGCGCATGTTCAAAGTGGGAGAGGATTCCGTCATACCTCAACAACTTCCTGTGGAAGGCCTATGACCCGGAAGTGTCTGAACGCATCCTGCCCCAGATCAATAACTACTGCAGGAACCCGGATGACGACGCCAGCGGCCCCTGGTGCTATACTGATGTAAATAGTGAGAGCATGGAGCGTTGTGACGTACCATCCTGTGGTATGTATACCTTTACAACACTGAAATATCTCTGCATAATACATAGAGACCAAAGAGTTCTATTCAATTTGAAATCAACATAAAAGTCTTAGTTAGCTCTTTCAGATTTATTTTAATACCTATGTCAAAGGTCTACGACCATTATAATTGTTCAATTCTTTCGGTGCGTGGACTGACTTTACAGGTCATAATTTGATGTCTAGATTCATCAAATTGTGACGTCTAAATACGATCCCCGTATTGTATAGATTAAATCAGCCATAAACTATGAGTTTGTTAGCCGGCATGTCTGTTGTGTAGAATGCAACAACATATAGAAACAGTCTCAATGCGATTAGGAATTACAACAAATGATCTATGAATAAGGTGTGATCATTTAGTTAGACCAGCACCTGATGTGCCAACCTAGTGCAATGGGGAATGAGAGTGAGTGAATATTGCTTTATTTCACACTGTGTAGAAGCACTGAGAGATATCTCGACAAAAGGAAACATGACAAGTAGGGCAAATGACCTCTTTTGAGATGGGGGTCTACTTGCATTCACCTTCTTATCTTCTGGAAACCATCACGATCTATGTTTGCTGTGACTGTGTGGGAACCTGGAAAAACATAACGCATCGACACAATGTTGAACCAATGTTGGCCCACCGTCTACTCAATGCGTCTTGCTTACCAAGCTTACATTTATTCATACATGTGTAAAATAAAATTGTAGGATTAGTAAAATAGGTCGTTCAGAACATTTTATATACTATACATGTACTTGTATATCTAATAAAATATGATCCTCCGATCAGAAAACAGGTGATTAATGGAATCGCTTGTCACATTTTGCTTTTAAAATGATATGTTGTTATTTGTTTTGTCACGATTCGAATATTTTTGTATTTGTCACATTATGTTTTCAGAGTGTCGCGCTGTAGAGTTTACCTGTGATAATGGCAAATGCATCTCTCCAGACCTCACTTGTGATGGGAAAGATGACTGTGAAGACAACAGTGACGAAATATCACCATGCAGTAAGTAGAACATGTATTTATCCTAATGCAGATGGGTGCATTCCTAATATTAATTTAATTTACAAAGCTTAGGATTAACGTCATCCATCATTGTTATTAAGGTTGACTATATTTCTGAGCTATAAACCAACTTCATTCAAATAGGGAGCATTTTCTGCAAAAGAACCCGGATTTTTTGTATAAGCATATTTTTACTACAACAAAGTAATACACTGTTCCTCTTGCTGGAATGACCAATATTTTCTGATCTAATGGTTATTAGTGATACAAGCTATTATATCAGTGAATGTCCATCTTCGTGGTTATATTACTCATTGACATTGGTCAATTACATATGCAGCAGAATATCAAGTAATAAATGTTTTGGACATATTAGCTTATACTAGCTTATTTCAAGCTTTAAATTATTAGAAAAACTAGAAAAGGAGTTACCGAACTCCGAGGCCCGGTTTTAGTCTGCTTGAGTGCTATAGACAAAAAAAATCAGTCAGTGCATTGATCTTCCTCATGGGCCAGAATGTTTTCGACGTGTATTGCTTCCACCACCATCGCAGGTGCTGGCCAACATTTATTCAATAATTGTCTACGATGTACCTGATACAGAGGATGTCTGCCTACCCACCAAATTCCGATTCAATGTTGGGGCAGCGTTGCCGCCCATTGCTGGTTCAATGCCGGTCAATCATTTACGATGCTGACCCAGCACTAATCTATCACCGGATCTGTTGTATACATTGCGTAAACACGTGTCATTCAATCAATGCTGTTTCAATGTTGATACACAGTCTTCCACGCTGGCCCGTCATTTAAACATCATTGGGTGACGGTACTGTCTTTTCTGACTGCTGCATTATGCTGGTGACTTTTAAAATCCCGGCGCCAGAAACAGCAGATAACACGATACATTGGCCCAATGCTGATGTAATGCTGGGCCACCGTCTGCGACGCTGGGCCAACATTGTTCCACCGAAGACCCTTTAAGCTCTTAACCACAAAAATAATTGTTAATATTATTATTGCTGAACACTTGTTAAAGACAAAAGTACTTAACTTAAGGACCTGAAACTTTATATTCGACATGCTCATAAGGACTGGTGTACAGGAATGTCAACCGTTTCACACACACATCACCCATCTTTCCCCTAAATAGAACACAAACTCAGGCAAAATAAACCTAATTGTACCGGCCTCCGGCCCGTCCTGATAAAAAGTCAACTCATCATTAAATATTGTTTGTTAATCAAGTGCCTGACAATGCATTTACATATTTTTGTGTATGTATCTATTCCCGTGCCGGCTTTGGTTTTGTAGATCACACAGTAGGTGTTTCCTGTGAGTTTGAAGATGGCTGGATGTGTGGCTACCACACCACGAATGACGTCTGGATTATCAAACCAGCTGGTAATGAACTCAATAATCGACACGACACATTTAGCTAACATTTAAACACGATTGTCTTGCTGTGTCGTGATGACTGGACACCCCTTACAAGTGGATCGTGCTCCATAATAAAAACAAGTTGCTAAACCACTGCAATTGTTTTCCTTGTCATATATGACAAGGAAAACAATTGTAGTGGTTTAGCTTGCACCAATCTAAATATGTTACGGTTAATGTTACAAAATAGTAATTTTGTGCACAATTCATATCTTGGTTTGGTATCAAATGCTTTACAAAAAATGGATTGTTATTATTGTCCACTTATTTCCACTTATTTACAATTTATGCCCTATGTTATGGGTCTACGACCACTATAACCATTTTTAATTCTTTCAGTGTGGGGACCGTCTTTAGACGTCATAATCTGATGTTTATATTCTATCATAATTCGCAAGTGCTAAATAATAGCGCACTGTTTTATCAACAGACATGTTATATGTTTTTTTCATTTAATTAAAACATTTGCTTTTGGTGAATTTCACTCATTTTTGTAAAAAAAAATGGATGATTAATATTTGTGTGTTCGGATGAAGCTTGTGCATGTACCTTCTGGGAGATATCCTCTCTACCCAATGAATGGCATAGAGCCATGTTATCAACCATGTTATCAGAACTTACGGTGGTAGCAAATGAATAAAATTACGTGTAAAATACAATGTATGTGATGTCATACATCCAAGGCTGTCAAAAACGAGGTCTTTGAAGATAGGGGTTACAAAACCATTATCTACATAATAATAAAAAGGTAATTTAATTTTTAAAACATACAATTTACCATAAAAGATATAAAAATACCGATCATATAATATTTTTGCCATCTTTTTTTATTATCACATATTTTGTTTATGATACTAATGTATCATGTATATATGTTACAGCGTATGGGTCGGCCATTGGTATAAACCCTGCCAGCCAGCTTCGTGACGGTGACGTAGCTGTTATGACATCACCTGTGACAGACCTCCCCACCCCTGCCTGTCTCCACCTGTCATATAAGATGGTGGGTGACGTACATCTGGATATATTCCTCTCAACTAATAATGTCGGCTACAACAAAACTCTACTCTGCTCTCTCAACTCAAACGACACAGCGTCAGGTAAGTTGTAGAGTCACTTAAATTTATTGTATTGGATATAATCAGTTACGTATTGTATTTGAAATAAATGTCTGTATAAACATATCCACCTGCCTAAACACAAATGACACAGCATCAGATAAGTTGTGTTTTATTGATTGTTAGTGAACCTGTATTAATTCTGACCACGCTGAATTATTTCTGTGTACACCATAGAGACCTAAGGGTTTTTGTTAATTTGAAATAATTATAAATTTCTTAGTTAGGTCTTTCCACCTCATTTGAATACTTATGTTATGGGTCTACGACCACTATAACCATTTTCATTTTTTTCAGCGTGGGGACCGTCTTTTGACGTCATAATGTGATGTTTATAGCTTTAATAATTGTTTACTTATATGTCAGTCTCATGGAACCACAATAGCCATGTAAATTAATTGTTATCGCATCCATCCGTACATTTTTGTTTATGAACTTGTTATTGTCACATGGTGAATTAATTATACCTTTGTTTATTAACAGAGGGAACTTCATGGAACAATACAGATTTGTTACTGCCCCCTGGTATATGGACACTAAGATTTGAAGTTATCATGGCGAGTAAAACTTCTGTTGTTGCCATTGACAACATAACATTACTCACGCAGAACTGTTCTGAGATCACTTCGTTCACTAGTACAGGTGAGATTGGTTAACCTTACTCAATTGAAATCCTCATGCACTTTAAGCTAGGTCTGGCTGACGTGATCCACATGACCATATATTATGAGTTAAACTTATTTTGAAGTGAAAACATGGAGACCAATTATTGTTTGAATCGCACTAATTTGATACATCTCAAATTAATATTAAAAGTGCTAATTAAATTGTTAGATAGTCATAGTCGTGATCAGGATCTATATGATTAAAGCTATGTGTGCTATTTATTCAAGTGACATTGGTTAATTTAACAATAAAAGTGTGATTGTATGCAAATAAACACATATGTGTAATAATACATCAAGAATGATCCTAGCATTGATTTACCATAATCTTACCTCGATATATATAGTTGTATTTCTGTAAGTTGTCACATGAAAGATGGTGTGCCATATCCACTTAAAATACTTCACCTCACCATGTTTTTTCAGAGTCCCCTTTGACAACTCTGAGTATGACAAACTCCACTAACAACCTGACTTTCTGGGAGGCTACCACCTCAGACTGGAGCTCAGTGACTGGTAATATGAGTACAGCTGGCTGGCTGGGCACCACTGTTACACCTCCTGAGGTGCACGAGGCATGGGAGCACACCACATGTCAATCTGTGAACAATGAATGTAGAACATGCCCTATCAGGTTCTCCAGAGGCAAAGGTAAATGTGTTGGGAATAAATAACACGGCATAGTATTAATTGCTGGCTGTAAATGTAGCTCACACCAAAACAAATTGCACTCCCAAATTGCACAAACCCCTGTCCTACTAGGTCCGCATATGTACAACGTTTTCAAGCTTCAATTTGTTATTAAAACAAATTCCTCTGAAATTGATAAAATATCATCAAAGTTCTTGATCGAATATTTAAATTTGAGAGTGTCATTTTGTTTTATCAATACAAATATTTTCATTCGTTTAAATCTGCAAATTGTGTTCAAATTTTCAACTGCTTATGAGAATTTATAAAGAATATCAGCTGAAGCTGCCTATTCAGTCAGACATCGGGATTGGTAATTTGAGATGCAGCACAAATTACCTAATATCATTACACTAACATTTCGCATTATCCTACTGACATATCTGCACAAACGTGTTAGTATCTCTTTGTGTGTTTCTATTTATTGCAAATATTTTTGTGTAATTACGTTTATTTTCACATATTCAGTGGCGGAGACAAAGGGGTCAGGAGGGTCGTGACCCCCTTTCTCAATCTAAATTGCCTAAGCATTTCTATAAATTGCCCAAAGATCAGTGTTCGATACACAACACTTCCTCGACAAACTACATTTCATCTGGCGACAGACTATAACCAAATTTTCATTGGATTCCCTACTTAAAAAATAATTAAGATCTACCCGTGATGTTTGTTTGCACTGTAACATATTGTCGACTTTTTATTTATTTCTAATATATGTTTGTCTACACGTGTCTACACTTTTTGATAGTTTGTTATAGTGTCTGTCCTTACTGTCTATAGGGCCTACTTTCATATTATCTCGAGCTGGCACAAGCTCACTCATTCAGTTCAAACATTGGAATGTTTGGCTGCGTATATGGATGATGGCAGCATGCCAACTCCAGGTGTTGGCATGTTGCTACGTCTACTCAACGACCAGCCTTGACAATGTCTCAAAAATTCTAAAACCCCCACCATGGTTTCGGTAGAAGATGATTTTCGGCTGATCAGATATTATGCCACTACATTTTTATTCACTCAACTGACGAATATTAGCAGTGAAGAGTGTGGAAATGGATTGTTGAAAGTTTTGTCTGCATCTGCTTGCCTTGTCTACATTGTGTTATATTATATCTGCACCATATCGTCCACAAACATTTATCT
This sequence comes from Flabesymbios commensalis, assembly GCA_964017125.1. Lineage (NCBI taxonomy): Eukaryota > Metazoa > Annelida > Polychaeta > Terebellida > Flabelligeridae > Flabesymbios > Flabesymbios commensalis. The sequence continues at coordinate 3,510,373 of OZ024914.1, forward strand.
ACACTGCTTCATGTTGTCCACACCTACATTATTTTTATGTATCTGTTTTTCCACTTAACTTCCAGCCTACTTGTCCACACATATTGTTTGTGTTGGTTGTGTCTGTAGTGTTTGCACATTTTTTGTCGGCATTCCACCATTTGTTGGTCATAATAATATTGTTTGTCGTCACATAGTTATATTGTTTATCGACACTCTATCATATTGTTTGCACATTTGTTTGTCATGCTGTTCACACACAGATTGTCGACCTCGCCTGGTTCAGATAGCCAATGAAAGCCTGGGGTTAGGGAGTAGCTGTTACCCCCTGATGAATAGGAAGGGTCATAACCTCAGCACATGCACATCTGAATTGTTTGCACTTGGGGGTAATATTATGGACATCCGCAGGAGTCACTGCAGGATCAAACGCTGTCTCAGTGACGACACACAATTAGAAGATTTAGTTCCAAGAAAAGATGGCTGGGCCGTGTACAGGATTGAAGGTGAGTCGCAAGACATGAGTGAAGGTCACTGACATGAAATATTCACAAGATTGTAGGTAAATAAAATGTGATATTTATTTCTCAACATGACATAACTACAGGGTTTGAGATCAATCAAATATGTTTTTGAATTTACCCCTCCTAACATAATTACAGGGTTGTGTGGGTTAATTCCTTTTCTGATTTTATTATGGTACTCAAGATCTGATCATATCCAGATTTTGATGCAGAATTGAGCAATTGTCTGTCTCAGAAGTCAAGTCAAGTCACCTCATTTCCAATCGGCAGAGTTGTGTAAACATTTGCTACATCAACTAAATGTTATTCAGTCGATTTTTTATATGAAAAGGCAACAATGGTTTTAAAAACAAAAGATATCATTAAGAAAATTTAGATTTACGAATAAAGACAATTGTATTTTGCTGCGTAGACATATGTCACTAAAAAGGCTGTATGTTTGAATTATTTACAGTAGGCATATTTATGTAGGCATATACATTTATGAAGCCTGCTTTTTCACCTATTTCAAAAAATAATATCATGTATTTAAAATACATTATTGAAAGTACATGTACTTGGAAAGTTTAATACTGTTAAAATATTAAATATGATAAATTAAATTGTTGCACAGAAAAACTTATGTCAATTTAAACTTTAATAGTGAAATAAAACACAACGCTAAACAGAGTTAAAGTTATATGTATTATGTTTGTCAGGACCAGAAGAGGGGGAGGGGCCAGAGTGTAGCTTCAGAGATGAGTGTGCCTGTGGATGGTCGTATGTGTCCTCCAACGTCAACGATGCGTGGCTGCGTACTCCCAGAGATAGAGACATCAACAGCACAGAGCCAGAGGGTAAGAACATATTATACGTGGAGATATTTCTATATCGATGTGTGGATGCGTTTTTCCGAATTAGACAAATAAATATCACAGAGCCCGAGGGTAAGAACTTTATAATACAGCATTCAATAGTAGGCCTACATTGCCAGAGGTTAAGAACCTTATCATACGTAGGTGAGTCTCTTATGTGGTACACACTTCTAGAGATAGAGAAATAACCAGTACAGTGCCGAGGAGTAGGAACCTTTTTATCTCAACAGTAAATAACCAGAGAGTCAGAGCTATATTAATTACTGAAATTAAAGTTAGGACTACCTGCCATCTGTGTTTCTTTTTCTATATATTTTTCAGTCTTTCACTACATATCTCTTCCAGATCAATGCATCACATTGCTTTATAGTGTGATATCTTTCTATATATGTCTATATCTTACAGATCATTACATCACATTGCTTCATAGTAAGATCTCTCTCTCTATATATCTATATCTTACAGATCATTACATCACATTGCTTCATAAAGAGCAGCCAAATGAGGGCGATTGGAGTCAGGCCATGTCCCCTTTGCGTTACTATAGTAATATCAGCTGCCTGAAGTTTGCCTATTTCACCAGGTTCATAGCGATTGATGTGATGCGTTATGACCCACTGACAGATAGTACGGTACTGATCATTAAAATCAAACAGGTGAGCAACTAAAATTATTAAAAATATGAATACATTTTCAATAATGTTATTAATAGTATATAACGTTAAGATGACATGTCAGTTAGGCATGTAATCATAATGTAGAACACGTAGGATTAGCACTTCAGATGTTGTAGTTTGTCACAATGATAGATTTTGCACCCAGTACCTACCCACACCACGTTTTCGTTTGATCATCAAGACATTCTTTCAATAACTTCTATAGTGCAGTGCCACTTACTTGTGCTCATAGCTCTAAGCCGGACCCTCCCTCCACAGGTGTTCTCTTATGTATCAGTGAAATGCTATCAGTCAATGTCAGGACATTACTACCACTTCCACTAGATTCATTATTGAATAATCTGGTGAATAATCTGACATGTATAGATTCAAATGATTACTTTCAGGACACCCAGCAGCCTCTGTGGCACACTGCTCGCGCTACAGTGCCACCTGGTGAATGGAGCCTGATATTCAGGTTTGTGGCAACAGGACAATGGAACACATTGACGGCAGGCATTGATGATGTCATGGTGACGTCAGGGGCATGTCCAGACAAACGTAAGTTATTTATATAGTCAGGTGTTGAGGCTGAGTAAAACGAGAAAACATCTTGTTTATTTAAAAATATGCATAGTATTAAAAAGGCTTAAGAACGTGGAAAAGGCGCTTTATTGCTCTTTTTATACATTTCATCCCTTTATGATCATCAAAGGTGATTTCCTCTTATTAGTTGCTACTCTTCCCACTACAGTGGTTGACGCAATTATCCTATTTATGCTGTCAAAAGAAAATGGTTTAAATATTTTATTCAAAATACACCAAACACGATACATTGTGTTAAAGCTATCTATTCACACAATATGTTATAATATTACATCTGGAGCTGTATCTGGACCTATCAAAACACAGCTGCTATATCGTCGCCTCGGAGCTAAAGGATCCTATCTGACACTCGTTAGAGTGGCAGATAGGATCCTTTAGCTCCGAGGCGACGATATGGGTTGTCAAAAACGTCATTTTTTACAAATTTTACACCTAGGAATAATTTGAATACATTTCTTTCATTCCTTTCATCTGCCAGCCTAGCTGACCGTTTCTCAAGAATGATTGATCGGGATTTTGGCCTCATTTCTTTTGTTTTTTTAATACATATACTCAAAACAGCATCGACAAGTTTTAAATGTTATTTATTTACCTTGTTCTAGAAAATGTGTACAAGTACATTTTATGAGATGTGAATATATAAATTTACTGTTGAAACAATATCAGGCCAAAGTAAGGAACAGTGGCCCAACATTGGAGCACCATTGGGCCAGTGTATTGTGCTGCCTGTATATATGCCTGTATTTATTATTTTATCAGTGTCACGTAGAATCAGCCCCATGAACTGTACGTTTGCTGATGAGGATTACTGTGGGTACCATGATGCCTCAGAGGGACCAGCTAAATGGATCCGGAGTAAGAGTACCAGGAAAGACCCCTCACCAGGTGAGTGTCTCATGTTCACCTCATCATATACCTCACCAGGACAGACTCTCACCAGGTGAGTGTATCATGTTCACCTCATCATATACCTCACCAGGACAGACCCCTCACCAGGTGAGTGTCTCATGTTCACCTCATCATATACCTCACCAGGACAGACCCCTCACCAGGTGAGTGTCTCATGTTCACCTCATCATATACCTCACCAGGACAGACCCCTCACCAGGTGAGTGTCTCATGTTCACCTGATCATATACCTCACCAGGACAGACCCCTCACCAGGTGAGTGTCTCATGTTCACCTTATCATATACCTCACCAGGAAAGACCCCTCACCAGGTGAGTGTCTCATGTTCACCTCATCATATACCTCACCAGGACAGACCCCTCACCAGGTGAGTGTCTCATGTTCACCTCATCATATACCTCACCAGGAAAGACCCCTCACCAGGTGAGTGTCTCATGTTCACCTCATCATATACCTCACCAGGAAAGACCCCTCACCAGGTGAGTGTCTCATGTTCACCTTATCATATACCTCACCAGGACAGACCCCTCACCAGATGAGTGTCTCATGTTCACCTTATCATATACCTCACCAGGAAAGACCCCTCACCAGGTGAGTGTCTCATGTTCACCTCATCATATACCTCACCAGGACAGGCCCCTCACCAGGTGAGTGTCTCATGTTCACCTCATCATATACCTCACCAGGACAGACCCCTCACCAGGTGAGTGTCTCATGTTCACCTTATCATATACCTCACCAGGACAGACCCCTCACCAGGTGAGTGTCTCATGTTCACCTCATCATATACCTCACCAGGACAGACCCCTCACCAGGTGAGTGTCTCATGTTCACCTTATCATATACCTCAACAGGATAGACCCCTCACCAGGTGAGTGTCTCATGTTCACCTCATCATATACCTCACCAGGACAGACCCCTCACCAGGTGAGTGTCTCATGTTCACCTCATCATATACCTCACCAGGACAGACCCCTCACCAGGTGAGTGTCTCATGTTCACCTTATCATATACCTCACCAGGACAGACCCCTCACCAAGTGAGTGTCTCATGTTCACCTTATCATATACCTCACCAGAACAGACCCCTCACCAGGTGAGTGTCTCATGTTCACCTTATCATATACCTCACCAGGACAGACCCCACACCAGGTGAGTGTCTCATGTTCACCTCATCATATACCTCACCAGGACAGACCCCTTACCAGGTGAGTGTCTCATGTTTACTTCATCATATACCTCACCAGGACAGACCCCTCACCAGGTGAGTGTCTCATGTTCACCTTATCATATACCTCACCAGGACAGACCCCTCACCAGGTGAGTGTCTCATGTTCACCTTATCATATACCTCACCAGGATAGACCCCTCACCAGGTGAGTGTCTCATGTTCACCTCATCATATACCTCACCAGGACAGACCCCTCACCAGGTGAGTGTCTCATGTTCACCTTATCATATACCTCACCAGGACAGACCCCTCACCAAGTGAGTGTCTCATGTTCACCTTATCATATACCTCACCAAAACAGACCCCTCACCAGGTGAGTGTCTCATGTTCACCTTATCATATATCTCACCAGGACAGACCCCACACCAGGTGAGTGTCTCATGTTCACCTCATCATATACCTCACCAGGACAGACCCCTTACCAGGTGAGTGTCTCATGTTCACCTCATCATATACCTCACCGAGACAGACCCCTCACCAGGTGAGTGTCTCATGTTCACCTTATCATATACCTCACCAGGACAGACCCCTCACCAGGTGAGTGTCTCATGTTCACCTTATCATATACCTCACCAGAACAGACCCCTCACCAGGTGAGTGTCTCATGTTCACCTTATCATATACCTCACCAGGACAGAACCCTCACCAGGTGAGTGTCTCATGTTCACCTCATCATATACCTCACCAGGACAGACCCCTCACCAGGTGAGTGACTCATGTTCACCTCATCATATACCTCACCAGGACAGACCCCTCACCAGGTGAGTGTCTCATGTTTACCTCATCATATACCTCACCAGGACAGACCCCTTACCAGGTGAGTGTCTCATGTTCACCTCATCATATACCTCACCAGGACAGAACCCTCACCAGGTGAGTGTCTCATGTTCACCTCATCATATACCTCACCAGGACAGACCCCTCACCAGGTGAGTGTCTCATGTTCACCTTATCATATACCTCACCAGGACAGACCCCTCACCAGGTGAGTGTCTCATGTTCACCTCATCATATACCTCACCAGGACAGACCCCTCACCAGGTGAGTGTCTCATGTTCACCTCATCATATACCTCACCAGGACAGACCCCTTACCAGGTGAGTGTCTCATGTTCACCTCATCATATACCTCACCAGGACAGAACCCTCACCAAGTGAGTGTCTCATGTTCACCTCATCATATACCTCACCAGGACAGACCCCTCACCAGGTGAGTGTCTCATGTTCACCTTATCATATACCTCACCAGGACAGACCCCTCACCAGGTGAGTGTCTCATGTTCACCTCATCATATACCTCACCAGGACAGACCCCTCACCAGGTGAGTGTCTCATGTTCACCTCATCATATACCTCACCAGGACAGAACCCTCACCAGGTGAGTGTCTCATGTTCACCTCATCATATACCTCACCAGGACAGAACCCTCACCAGGTGAGTGTCTCATGTTCACCTCATCATATACCTCACCAGGACAGAACCCTCATCAGGTGAGTGTCTCATGTTCACCTCATCATATACCTCACCAGGAAAGACCCCTCACCAGGTGAGTGTCTCATGTTCTCCTTATCATATACCTCACCAGGACAGACCCCTCACCAGGTGAGTGTCTCATGTTCACCTCATCATATACCTCACCAGGACAGAACCCTCACCAGGTGAGTGTCTCATGTTCACCTCATCATATACCTCACCAGGACAGAACCCTCATCAGGTGAGTGTCTCATGTTCACCTCATCATATACCTCACCAGGACAGACCCCTCACCAGGTGAGTGTCTCATGTTCACCTTATCATATACCTCACCAGGACAGACCCCTCACCAGGTGAGTGTCTCATGTTCACCTCATCATATACCTCACCAGGACAGACCCCTCACCAGGTGAGTGTCTCATGTTCACCTCATCATATACCTCACCAGGACAGACCCCTCACCAGGTGAGTGTCTCATGTTCACCTCATCATATACCTCACCAGGACAGAACCCTCACCAGGTGAGTGTCTCATGTTCACCTCATCATATACCTCAACCAGGACAGAACCCTCACTAGGTGAGTGTCTCATGTTCACCTCATCATATACCTCACCAGGACAGAACCCTCATCAGGTGAGTGTCTCATGTTCACCTCATCATATACCTCACCAGGAAAGACCCCTCACCAGGTGAGTGTCTCATGTTCTCCTTATCATATACCTCACCAGGACAGACCCCTCACCAGGTGAGTGTCTCATGTTCACCTCATCATATACCTCACCAGGACAGAACCCTCACCAGGTGAGTGTCTCATGTTCACCTCATCATATACCTCACCAGGACAGAACCCTCATCAGGTGAGTGTCTCATGTTCACCTCATCATATACCTCACCAGGACAGACCCCTCACCAGGTGAGTGTCTCATGTTCACCTTATCATATACCTCACCAGGACAGACCCCTCACCAGGTGAGTGTCTCATGTTCACCTCATCATATACCTCACCAGGACAGACCCCTCACCAGGTGAGTGTCTCATGTTCACCTTATCATATACCTCACCAGGACAGACCCCTCACCAGGTGAGTGTCTCATGTTCACCTCATCATATACCTCACCAGGACAGACCCCTCACCAGGTGAGTGTCTCATGTTCACCTCATCATATACCTCACCAGGACAGACCCCACACCAGGTGAGTGTCTCATGTTCACCTCATCATATACCTCACCAGGACAGACCCCTCACCAGGTGAGTGTCTCATGTTCACCTTATCATATACCTCCCCAGGACAGACCCCTCACCAGGTGAGTGTCTCATGTTCACCTTATCATATACCTCACCAGGATAGACCCCTCACCAGGTGAGTGTCTCATGTTCACCTTATCATATACCTCACCAGGACAGACCCCTCACCAGGTGAGTGTCTCATGTTCACCTTATCATATACCTCACCAGGACAGCCCCCTCACCAGGTGAGTGTCTCATGTTCACCTCATCATATATCTCACCAGGACAGCCCCCTCACCAGGTGAGTGTCTCATGTTCACCTCATCATATACCTCACCAGGACAGCCCCCTCACCAGGTGAGTGTCTCATGTTCACCTCATCATATACCTCACCAGGACAGCCCCCTCACCAGGTGAGTGTCTCATGTTCACCTCATCATATACCTCACCAGGACAGACCCCTCACCAGGTGAGTGTCTCATGTTCACCTCATCATATACCTCACCAGGACAGCCCCCTCACCAGGTGAGTGTCTCATGTTCACCTCATCATATACCTCACCAGGACAGACCCCTCACCAGGTGAGTGTCTCATGTTCACCTCATCATATACCTCACCAGGACAGACCCCTCACCAGGTGAGTGTCTCATGTTTACCTCATCATATACCTCACCAGGACAGACCCCTCACCAGGTGAGTGTCTCATGTTCACCTCATCATATACCTCACCAGGACAGAACCCTCACCAGGTGAGTGTCTCATGTTCACCTCATCATATACCTCACCAGGACAGACCCCTCACCAGGTGAGTGTCTCATGTTTACCTCATCATATATCTCACCAGGACAGACCCTCTCATGTTCACCTCATCATATACCTCACCAGGACAGACCCCTCACCAGGTGAGTGTCTCATGTTTACCTCATCATATACCTCACCAGGACAGACCCTCTCATGTTCACCTCATCATATACCTCACCAGGACAGACCCCTCACCAGGTGAGTGTCTCAGCCCCGGAACGCCACATCCAGACAGAGTCCAGATGTAGTGGCCCCGGAGACGCAGGACGCCCAACGATGGCGGCCGTCGACCCAGCATTAAGTTTGGTAAGTTTGGTAAAGAACCAGCCTCTCACTTACCCTGTATGACTGGGCCGCCTAACTCATTTACTGCGCGAGGCCCAGTCACACTGACCGCCATTTTGTTTCCACAGCCAGCTGTGTAAGAACGACTCTAACAAAAAACTCGGATGCCATGAAATTGAGACGAATATTTCAAGTGCCTACGAAAACTAGGCCATTTCCAACAGGTGTAAACTTTTGATCGAATTAGAACTATTACATTTAAAAATGGAGGTCACTGTGTCAGAGCCTTGCAATGTCATCAGGGTACCTCTCACTAGTCGAAGGGTTAAAAGCAGGTGATGAGTAGATATGGCCAGGAAGGAATGTTATATCGTCGCCTCGGAGCTAAAGGATCCTATCTGACACTCGTTAGAGTGTCAGATAGCACTCGTTAGAGTGTCAGATAGGATCCTTTAGCTCCGAGGCGACGATATGTCTATGATGATCAGTTCCTAGAATTTAAAAACTCAAAGGAATGGTTTTCGGGGCTGATCGATCACACCAGCAAATAATTTAGTGACACCACGTGTCACGTAGAAGTATATTTAACATAAGAGGATGAGGGTAGGAATTCATAAAAATGGTGGAAAAATAGATAAAATTTAGTAATGGCAAGTTTGAGATCGAGTAAGGTGGTGGGCCAGACTTTTGCTCCACATGAATCAGCTAAAGATGAAAAAATGATTCTAGCCTGGGATAAAAAAAATCGGTGATGTGGGAGCCTGTCGTCCAGTGGGGGTCCCAGTAATTGAGTGACCACTAACAGGCGTACGTCAAACAGCTATAGGTTGGTGTAGAGGAAAGGTTCATGGAATGTGGCCGTACGGGGGGGGGGGGGGGGGGGGAGGGCTGGTCGCCCGGAGAGTGTACATGAAATGCATGTGTTGTGTATACCATTTATACTGATATACTGTATTATAATCATGGTGATGTTTTTTTTCAAGGGAATACTACATGAGGTTAAGCACACATCTTAACAGTAAGGGCTCAGCTATTCTCAGATCACCCTGGTATATTGTATTATAACTATATAGTGATGCAGGGGCGAATCCAGAAAAAAATCTGACAGGGTTCCAACTATTATATATATATAATATTTTAATTTTCAGGTTATTTTTTTATTTAATGACTTTTCGTAAAGTCTACAATTTTCAATATTATTTTTTTTCTTTAGTATTTAGGCCTAACAGATAAGCGTATAGTCACTGAGTTGTGAAAGGTCACCTTTAACTGGCGCTCAGCGTTTCAGCTTTCACGCCTGACTAACTCACTCAGCCGTGAGAGCTAAAACTCGTTTAGTTATCATAAGTATAGGCATAGCCCACTTCACCCTTAGTTACGTAATCCCAATTACGGATATAACTATTCACGACACGTTGGTTTAATGCTGTGTCAGCGCCGGAGATATCAGGCCAACGTTGAGTTAGCTTTAGGGTAACATCCAGTGTTAGTGGCAATTCTGTGAAACGCAGTGACCGGGAACCGTGTTGAATGGGAACTCGGTGAAAATAAAGTTACATGAGACCCCCTCCCATAATTCAGTATGTTTTCTGGCTCGGTGACAACAATGGAGGTCAAGGCTATTGAGTTTCACAGAATGGACTCTCAAGCTGGAATTGTTACACAAACACATCACATACTGTAGTAAGTTAAGCTAACTAGAAAAACCGTTCCAATCACTGACTGATATGATCAATAACTAAACAAATAGATGATGTACTTTATTCTCGAGTTATTAGTTTCCACGCTCACGCACTATCGGCTAATATATAAGATATGTATACATGTACATTGTTGTTGAGTCTTCATAGAGACCGTGAAACTCACTGTAGTCATTTTCGATTATAGGTAGCGCTATTATAATAATAATTTACTCAAAGCTTCTTAAATTCCCTAATTTGTTCTCTTCGCACAATTCGCGAAAATTAAAACTTCGCGAAAATTACCAGATCTCTACCAGTACAAAAATTTAAAAAAAATATTTAAAAAATGACTTCAAGGTAAACAGAACAAATGTACTACAATTTCAATGTGTAGAGCGCCTTAAAAGCTAGGTGTATTTAATTTATTAAAGTCTTTGGAAACAAAGGGTGGTGTAAATGTTATGCAATAGTCGGTCCCCCAATGACAACCAGTTTGCACTTGTAGGCATATACTGCCGTGCAAAGGCAAAAGACAGTTTCTACCTCAGTTACAAGTGAGCAGATACTGCCTTTTGGCTTTGTAGAGCAGTGTACATTACGATTCGGGGGACTGTTAATTACACCTGCTGCCGGTGTCACCCCCTCCCTTTCACACCTCTAAGTCTTAGTGCCAGCGTTTATCGTGAGATCAATGAAACAGACTAATTGACCAACAACGTGTTTTGGAACCCTGTCATCAAAACGGTGACAGGGTTCCAATCCCCCCAAAAATCAATTGATTTTCCATTTTTTTTAGGTCTTAAACCCTGTAATTTGTAGATTTGAAAACGCTGACAGGGTTCCGGAACCTTGCCAACCCGGTCTAAATCTGCCCCTGTGATGTTTGTATTCCACAGGGGAATACTACATGAGGTTAAGCACACATCTTGACAGTGAGGGTTCAGCTAGCCTCAGCTCACCATGATCTATTGTATTATAATCATGGTGATATTTGCATTTTAGAAGGGGATACTACATGAGGTTAAGCACAAATCTTAACAGTAAGGGCTCAGCCAACCTCAGATCACCCTGGTATACTGTATTATAACTATATAGTGATGTTTGTATTTTGCAGGGGAATACTACATGAGGTTAAGCACAAATCTTAACAGTAAGGGCTCAGCCAACCTCAGATCACCCTGGTATACTGTATTATAACTATATAGTGATGTTTATATTTCACAGGGGAATACTACATGAGGCTAAGCACACACCTTGACAGTAAGGGCTCAGCCAACCTCAGATCACCCTGGTATACTGTATTATAACTATATAGTGATGTTTATATTTCACAGGGGAATACTACATGAGGTTAAGCACACACCTTGACAGTAAGGGCTCAGCTAGCCTCAGATCACCCTGGTATACTGTATTATAACCATATAGACAAAGTGATGTTTATATTTCACAGGGGAATACTACATGAGGCTAAGCACACACCTTGACAGTAAGGGCTCAGCTATTCTCAGATCACCCTGGTATACTGTATTATAACTATATAGTGATGTTTATATTTCACAGGGGAATACTACATGAGGTTAAGCACACACCTTGACAGTAAGGGCTCAGCTATTCTCCGGTCACCCTGGTATACTGTATTATAACTATATAGTGATGTTTATATTTCACAGGGGAATACTACATGAGGTTAAGCACACACCTTGACAGTAAGGGCTCAGCTATTCTCCGGTCACCCTGGTATACGTACAGTAACCTCACCTGTCTACAGTTCTACTACTTCCTGCATTCCAACTCCACTGGACGCCTCAGGTAAGATTATAGTCCAGGAAATGTGTTTTAGGATAACGCCAAAATTATTTTGTCAAAAATATAGCTGTGGCTTGAAACATTAAGGTGCTGTGGTCAAAAAGGAGCGATTGAAGTTATTTGATAAGTGTAGGACATAGCCACGGCTGGGAATCTCCTTCTGTCATAAAATTGGCACAATGTCAATATTCATGCACTAATTCACAATTGACACTTCTGCTTGTGAATGACAGATCACAGCTAATATACTGCTGCTCTGTTTGAACACTGAATTTTAGTGAACTTAATTATCCTCCCCTGATTAGGGCTCACTAATCAAGCATGACAGCAACTCAACTGGCTCAGAAAACACGATATCAGCGGACATGATAATTGTAGTATAGGCCAGGGTGGCGTTTCACTAAGCGATCTTTAAGGCAAACATGATCTTTAAAACGCCAAATCCTCCTTAAATAAAGATTTATCCTAAATTTAAAGATTTGACTGTTTCACAAACAATCCTTAAGGAGTGTTTTTTAAGTCAGCCGTTTCACTAGAGATTTTTAAGGCGAAATCTTTAATTTTAAATATGAGATTTAAAGAGTGGTCGAGGGCACTCTTTAAACAGTTACAGACGATCTTTAACATAATGTTTATTCATGAATTTGACTCTGTATTTTATCATTTGTGTAGAGAACGACAGCGCATCAATGATCAAAGTTGTAGGCCTAATCAGATGTTACATTTTTTCTTGAATTAATTATTCCTTTTACACACAGTTTCGCTGATTATCTTCAACATTGATGTAGGTTACTCTATGCCCACTGTTTAGGGCCTATACCTTTTCAGAATAAATGTCTATAGCGACCAAGGATACTTCATTCCAACCTAACCTAAGCAAAGCTTTGGCTGTGTGGCGTAGCTGGTAGATATATAGGCCTAACGCAGGGCCTAACGTTAGTATAACTACCCAGACATTGTATAAGTTCCGTGTGTGTACAATAATGTGTAGTCTATGCCTACATGGTGCTGGTAGGTGAAATATACTATAGGCCCTATCTCATAAAGGCAGGCGACATGCTTGGTTGCCTTTCTCCCGGATGCTATACAATATAAGCCTAGGTAAATTACATTATAGGGGTGGCACGTTGTAAACTTAGGCTAATATAACCTAGGCCTATAATTAAATTTATAATTTTACTAAGTAGGCGTCGATATCTTCATGTTTACCAATAGGCCTATACCCTATGCTCTTGTCCTGTCCGCGGTGTGAGGCACGGTCTAACGAGATTGATATACATTTACTGTTATTCAACTTGATCAGAATATAATTGGGCCTAGAGTGTAGACATTACGTTATTTACTATTATATTTTATATATCCTTAATATTATTTATAAATAAAGAACCTATGCCTAGCGGTAGTGGTTCATTATTCTATAGTAGACTACACGTGCTCCGGTGAATGTTTACAAAACAATGATGTCATCCCGCTGCCGGTAGATTGGTTAAAAACAACGGATGTTGTGGTGTACTGTGCGATATGATGATCGTGCATAAATTATTTAGCACTTGGCGATAAAGATTAAGATACAGGGTGGTGTTTCACTAAGCGATCTTTAAGGCAAAAATGATCTTTAAAACGCCAAATCCTCCTTAAATAAAGATTTATCCTTAATTAAAGAGTTGGCTGTTTCACGAACGATGATTAAGGAGTGATCTTTAAGTTACCCGTTTCACTAAATATCTTTAAGGTGAAATCTTTAATTATAAAGACGAGTATTAAAGAGTGGTCAGGGGCACTCTTTAAACAGTCAAAGACGATCTTTAACATATGTTTATTCGTTAATTTGACTCTGTATTGTATCATTTGCTTAGCAAACGACAGCGCATCAATGATCAAAGCTGTAGGCCTAATCAGATATTATATTTTTTCTTGAATTAATTATTTGTTGTACTCGTAGTTTCGTTGATTATCTTCAACATTGATGTACACTATTCTATGCCTACTGTTTATAATTTTTCAACATTATAATAAATGTCTATAGCGACCTAGAATACTTGATTCTAACCTAACCTAAACAGAGCATTGGCTATGTGGCGATGGCTGGTAGATAGCCTAGTATAGGCCTACACATTGTACAAGTTCCGTGTGTGTACAATACTGTGTAGTGTAAGCCTACATGGTGGGGTATCTGCTGGTATGTGAAATATACTAGTATAGAGGCAGGCGACATGCTTGGTTTTCCTTTCTCCCAGAGGCTATACAATATAGTCCTAGGCAAATTACATTATAGGGGTGGCACGTTGTAAAGTTAAGCCAATATAACCTAGGCCTATAATTAAATCTATAATTTCACCAGGTAGGCGTCGATATCTTCATGTTTACCAATCGGCCTACCCTGTGCTCTTGTCCTGTCACGGTCTGACGCACGGTCTAACAAGATTGATATACATTTACTGTTATTCAACTTGATCTGAATATAATTAGGCCTAAAGTGTCGACATTAAGTTATTTATTATTATATTGTATATATCTTTAATATTATTATCTAAAATCTTGACCGACTTAATTACATTTGTAAACAAAGAAACTATGCCTACCGGTAGTGGTTCATTATACTATGGTAGACTACACGTGCTCTGGTGAATGTTTACAAGACAATGATGTCATCCAGCTGTCGGCAGATTGGTCAAAAACAACGGATGTTGTGGTGTTTCGTGCGATATGATGATCGTGCATAAATTATTTGGCACTTGGTGATAAAGAATAAAATATAAGGTAAAGATCGCGTTAGTGAAACGGTCAGACAGAAAGATCTTTAGAACACTGGATGATCTTTAGTCTAAGGATATTGTTGCCTAAAGATCAGTGAATGTTAGTGAAATGGCCCCCTGGCACCTCAGGAGGAGTGAACATATTTTGAGCGACATGTTATCTAGCTGTATTCTAAATATGTAATTTGCTGTTTTTGTTCAGCACGTTGTCACTGTCTGTGGAGGAGGAGGACGGTAATCAGACTGTGATCTGAGTGAACATATTTTGAGCGACAAGTTATCTAGCTGTATTCTAAATATGTAATTTGATGTTTTTGTTCAGCACGTTGTCGCTGTCTGTGGAGGAGGAGGACGGTAATCAGACTGTGATCTGGAGGATCAGAGCGATCACTGATAATAACTGGCACATCGCCCAGACTGAGGTCTACCCTGGCCTCTTCAGGCTGCTGTTCACTCTGACTGGAGACTTTGTCAGGGCAGGTATCGATGACGTCGATCTCAATGACGGCTACTGTCCTCTCAAAAGTACGTGACTAAGTTCTAATTGTCTACATTAGTTATTTACTGATTAAGCCGAATTTAGATACACTTGTGGTGATTAAATGTCCACCCATTTAACTTGTCTATCGCTACTTCGATCAAAAAATCCCTGATGAAGAGGGATGATATTTAAAAATACAGATGGAAACAAATATTTCTCATTCAAAATATGTTATGTGATCAATAAGTTCATTTTATTATTGCCACTGCTTCCGTTGATGGCATTATCTTATTATATAGTTGATAGATACATACATTTTTAGCAGGGCCGTAGCCTGCGGGGGGGGGGGGGGGCAAGGGACCCCCCTGGAATTTTCAGTATGTATACTTGTAAAATGGCTCATTTTGTCACAAAATTGGCGAATGCAAATCCCCCAACTGCCCCCCTGGGTTTTGCCTCAGGCTACGGCCCTGTTTAGTGTTTATATTTGGTATATTTGTATTTAAAACAAACGTTTCTGGGGATCAAAATTTCCACAAATAACGACACATTCGAGCTCAAATTTTCACAATACCAAGTGGGTGTACATTATCATTGTCATATTTGTTGTTTGTAGATTGCAGCACAGAAGAGTACCAGTGTGGCCGAGATTGGACATGTATACCGACAATGTACATGTGTGACGGTATGCCAAACTGTGCCATGGGAGAAGACGAAATGGACTCGTCCTGTAGAGGTAAGATAATAATCCTATAGATGTAAGGGCATGCGTCATGTATAAGTCAGGGAATCTTTACGGTAGAGGTAAGATAATTAGTACTGTAGAGGTAAAGGCATTAAATAAGCAGGCCTATATATGTGACATTAATAGTTCATTGAATTCTGCTTAAAGATGTACAGTATTAAGAATGGACCAGTTAGAAAAGGAGATGTGTAATGTGAAAATGCCTCACAAGGAAACTAAAATATAAGGATAAGGATCACACTTAAGACTTTGTTGTTTGTGTTCAAGGAAACACCACATTAGAAGTTACTGAGGAAGATGAAACTGAGCCTCAACCAACAGCAGAGAACACAGGTAAAGATGCGTGTGAACGTATTGAGGTAATGTATGCTGCAGTGTAATCCAGTTCTAATGACTTTCCCAACAACTACTTTTTACAGAATGATTTTACAACAAATCATCTTTTCATGAATGCAAAAGTACATATTTCCTTTTCAAGGATATTTATGTGATGCATTATTGGTAACTTCACGTGTCTCTGTTTGTGTCAGGGGTGGCGTCTAATCTAACACAGATCTACATGGAGGCAGGTCATCAAGGGGAAGACATTCTTTACAGGTCAGTACATATATACCTAGTACTTGTGATTATATTGGTTGCTAAGCACAATGACACAATAAGTGATCGACTCAAAGGTAAAGTTATTGACATATCGTTAATTAGTTCTACTTATATGTTTTTTTCAAACTTGAAGGAGAACTTCATGGAGACATTGAATTAATAATAGTTTAGTTTATATTTGAGTCAAACAGCAGAAGTGACCTTTCAGTTATATTTTGTTACAAATCTTCCGTACGAACATGTAAAAATAATAGAGGCACATGTTTTTTATCTGGTCAGCATCTTAGACGTATAACCATACAATGTTATCTATTAATACATCATTGTCTGGAAATTGGAACGAATATCGTAGCGGTCAGAGTTGTAACGGCATGAGACGTTGCATCTCTGACTTTAAAGTTTTGCAACTTAGCGGAACCTCTCCCCACAATAAGACAACAGTCTAGCCGATTTATAACCTTTATTTCATGTCCATATCCAAGTAGTTGTTGTCAGGGTTTCATCTTAATCGTGCTGTGCTTAACATTCATTCGTGCAGTGCAACATACATAACAGTGTCTGGACTTCGCGAGCTTTCACCTACGTTTCTTGCCCGAGTGTCGTGTTCAGGGCCATCGGCGATACTGAACACGACCAATACCCTGAACAACAAATACAATTCCAGCCTATCAAGCTTCACCACCAGCAGACCAAGAATCAGCATTGTTCTAATGCTGGCTCAAGGTCCTCCATTCTGCATTACAGCGAGACAAGTCAGGGCAGTTAGAAGCGAGCGCCCAGCACGGCGCAGTGTTGGCACAATATCAAACACTGACAGTTACGATAAAAGTTCCAATTTTCAGACAACGATGTCTTATTCTGTTTTATTAAACACATGAACAGCCAGGACAAATACCTCTAAATTCTTCATCGTCTCCGCAAATGCTCTCGTGGCCTTCAATATTTTCATCTTTTTGCTACTTCTAAATATCTGTAGGTTTAATTACTAATGTTGGTATGCCCGCTCAGATTACGTCTGTGCATCTAGGCTAGAAATTGGGTCAGTCAGGGCGGGAAAATATATTGTTATCATCTTTTTCACAAAGTGCATATGTACACTATAGGCTTATATATGATGTGTATGCTATGGCAGCATAGAATTGTAGACCACAGATATGTTAGCAGCTTCAACAACACTAGAATGGTATTTAGTCCAAGAGATAAGGGTGATTTAACTAAAAAGTTTGACCAGGTCTATGTTTGGTATCGTTGGAAAGGTTATCTTTCCGGGAGTGTGGAAAATAAATGCTGGGGTGTCGCCAGTGGTGGAATAGGTCACCAGAGGTCATTTAAGGTCACTACCCAAGGTCATTTAAAGAAAAAGTGTGATTTAACTAAAAACTTTGACAAACTTTGTGTTTCGTATTATTGGAAAGGTTATCTATCTGGGACCGTGCAAAATGGGTGCTGGGGGGTCACCAGAGGTTATTTATGGTTATTATTCAAGGTCATGTGACGAAAAAGGGCGATTTAACTAAAAACTTTGATCAGGTTTGTGCTTGGTATGATTTGATGGGCTATATACCCGAGAGTATGGGCAATGGATGCTGGAGGGTCGGCAGTGGTGAAATATGTCACCAGAGGTCATTTAAGGTCACTACCTAGGGTCATTTGCGGTGATAAAATAAGGTATTTACGCAAGGTTATTTCATGAAAAAAGTGTAATTTAACAAAAAACTTTGACTAGGTTTGCATTTGGTCTCATTAGAAGGTTACCTATCTTGGACTATGAAAATCGGTGCTGGGGTGTCGACAGTGATGGAATAGGTCAACAGAGGTCATTTAAGGTCATTAATCAAGGTCATGTGACGAAAAAAGAGCGATTTAACTAAACACTTTGACCGGGTTTGTGTTTGTATGATTGGATAGGTTATATCCCGAGAGGATGAACAATGGATGCTGAAAGGTCGGCAGTGGTGAAATAGGTCACCAGAGGTCATTTAAGGTCACTACCTAAGGTCATTTGCCGTGTAATAAATAGGTCTTTGCCCAAGGTCATTTCATGAAAAAGGTGTAACTTAACTAAAAACTTTGACTAGGTTTGTATTTGGTATCATTGGAAGATTACCTATCAGGGACTGTGTGAAAAATCAATGCTGGGGTGTCGCCAGAGATGGAATAGGTCACCAGAGGTAGATCATTAATCAAGGTCATGCTTTGTGCTTAGCATCTTTGGGAGTTTGAAAATTGGATGCAGGGATGTGGCTAATGGTGGAAAAGGTTGGCAAAGATTTTTTAAAGTTAGGACTACTGGCCAAGGTCATTTCAAGGGCTAAGGGTGACTTAAAAAGAAACGTGGAGCAGGTTCTAGTGATTAGGGATTTAGGAGGTCCTAAAAGGATTTAGTCCTATGGGATTCCAATAAAGGGGAGACGTCATTTAATTAACTCTTAAAATGCAAAATTGTGAATTAAATTTTTTTCAATAACTTGCCAATTGTGTATTTCTGTCTAGCACGTGGAGGCTTTTCTATCCGACGAACAAGTAAACATTTTTCAAGATGCCCAGTCGATCTTACTCTGGAACAGACCGTGAATAGAGATGCAGCAACGAGACACACTGGCACAGCAGCTTTCATGGATTTAATTAAGGCTCGCAAACGATGGCCCATAACACGTTACGACCGTGGAACAATTGTCGGGAAGTTGCTCAAAATGGCTGTTTTTTTCAAATCTTGAGGAAGCGTCACAAAAATTAAGACCGTACAGAATAATTTGTGACAATCATATTGCAGAACAGGTAATTACTGCCCTTAGATCTACAATGAATCCTTTAAATGCTGAAGGTACTGACAACGCTAAGCTTTACAATTTGTCATAGGGGCGAGCAGCATCCAATGACATGAAAGATGATCTAATCAATGTTGTATTTATGAGTACTACATGGGTAGACACATTTCGGTAAGAGTGTAAAGAAAATCCAGCCAGGTATAAAAAAAACAATCAAACAAAAGAAGATTAAAACTTCAACAACTGATGCTAAAAAGTAGAATATCACTCAGCAGCATCTGAAATTAAAATAGGTTTTGTGTACCAGGGATATATGGGAACGTATTGTGTATTTGGCAGCGGTACAGAATCTAGAGTTGGAGCACGTGATGTCATATACTAAGACACCGGTTAATCTATCACTTGCTCATATTCATAGTGCTATACTGATTTGTACAAATCAGCCCTGGTGAGAAAACTAGAAAAAGCCAGGAATCCTGGACAAGCAGAATGTTAATGTGTGCTTACTTGACTTTATTTATTTCTCACGAATGATTCCACCACTAGTTGCCAGCAACATCTGGTGAAGTCGCAACATTCATGTTTGCAGGCAGACACCGCTCACATAATTTGTGATACATACTCTAATGAGCCAACCATCAAGGACTTTAAACGTGATAGGAGAGGAAATGCTGAAGCTACATACTCCATCCAAGGATGTAAGCAAACCCGTCCAACAGATTTCAATTGTGCACTTTTGTCTACGTCGTTCAAGTCTGCATTGATTGACTTCCTTGCCTACGAAATTAGGTCACATCATTACAAAGATATCATGCATTAAGGTTCAAGTGGGGAATAATGAGGTGATCATCAGTGGTGTGGATGAACTGTCCTGCTCTCAAAATGAAGCTGACACACGGATACTATTGCATGCACGTTATGCTGCTGAAAACACATCCAATATTCACATTTTGTTCATGTAAGTGACACTGAGATTTTTATTTTCTTCATCCACTTTGCTTCTCAGTTAGATGCTCAGATATTGATGGACACTGGCAGCAGTTCCTTGAACACCAGAAGGGATATTGATATTTCAAGCATGGCAAGTGCCTTAGGAGCAATTGTATGTGCCGCAATACCGGGATTTCATGCATTCACTGGGTCTGACTATACAGCTTCGTTCATGAGGAAAGGGAAAGTCCGCCCATTTGACGTCATGATAAAAAATAAAGAATTCCTCCACACCTTTACTAGACTGAGTCAGTCAGACATTGTATCCTCTGAAGTGTCTGCCACCTTGGAGCGCTGCGTTTGTGCTCTCTATGATCAGCCCAATTTATCAGTTGTTAATGCAGCGCGATACAAAATATTCTGCAAAATGCATGCTCCACATACTGGTGACAAACATTGGAGAAAATAAAATCCGCTGACCCATGCTGTTTGCCACCCTGCAAAGCCACACTGCAGCAGAAAATTACGTGGCTCTGTTTTGGAGAAATTAAACAATTGCCAGACTGCCTGATGTGTTACCAGCTGGTCATCGCTGGGAATTTGGTTCTCAGTTATGAGGGACCACAGACACCAGCACTTGTTCGAAGTGACTTATTAGAAGAGGATATCAATAGTGAAGATGAACAGATGCACCTGGCATCATCAGATGAAGATGATGACTGAATAATCCAAAGACATTATTATCCTTGCAAATGATGTATCAATATAATAAATATTTAAAACGATACCTGACTTGGTATATTTGAATCAACTGTATCTCTTCAAATCACTTAATGAGCGTAATTTCCCCCTGGTGACCTATTTCACCACCGCCATCACCCCAACACTCATTTTCAAGACTCCCAGATAGATGACATTTCATGACCTTATATGAATGACCTGGTGATCTATTTCACCACAGTTGGCACCCAAGACCTTATCAAGCTCATGGGAAAGACTCCCAGATTAAAAAATTCCAAATGATACCTAACACAAACTCAGTCGAATTGTTTAGTTAAATCACCATATATCTTTAAATGACCTTGGGTGGTGACCTTAGAAGACCTTTGGTGACCTGTTTCACCACTGGCAACACTCAACACCCATTTAGATGAGATTACATGTGAAACCATACACAAGCGTGGTCGAAGTTTTTAGTTAAATCATCCTTTTTTGTCAATGACATTGTGTGATGACCTTATTTTATCACAGCAAGTGACCTTAGGTAGTGACCTTAAATGACCTCTGCTATTTCACCACTGGCGACCCTCCTGCATCCATTGTCCATACTCTCGGGTATATAACCTATCCAAGCATACCAAACACAAACCCGGTCAAAGTGTTTAGTTAAATCGCCCTTTTTTCGTCATATGACCTTGATTATTGACCTAAATGACTTCTGGTGACTTATTCCATCACTGACGACACTCCAGCACCGATTTGTCATTGACCAAGAAGGAAACCTTCCAATGATACCAAATACAAACCTAGGCAAAGTTTTTAGGTAAATTATACTTTTTTCATGAAATGACCTTGGGTAGATACCTTATTTTATCACCGCAAATGACCCTAGGTAGTGACCTTAAATGACCTATTGTGTCCTATTTCACCACTGCCGACCCTCCAGCATCCATTGTCCATACTCTCGGGTATACAACCTAGCCAAACATCCTAAACACAAACCTGGTCGAAGTTTTCAGTTAAATCGCCTTTTTTCGTCACATGACATTAAATAATGACTTTAAATGACCTCTGGTGACCTATGCCACCACGGCACCCATTAGGCACGGTCCCAGACAGGTAACCTTTCCAATAATATGGAACACAAAATTTGTTAAAGTTTTTAGTTAAATCACACTTTTTCTTTAAATGACCTCGGGTATTGACCTTAAATGACCTCTGGTGACCTATTCCACCACTGGTGACACCCCAGCATCCATTTTCCACACTCCCGGATAGATAACCTTTCCAGCGATACCAAACACGGACCTGGTCAAACTTTTTAGTTAAATCACCCTTATCTCCTGACATGACAAATTATCTTGTGGCTCCTATGATTGTCGTGCTTGCTGTTTTTAATGATATGCCTTCAGTGATTAGAAATTAATAGCATAGGCCTAGATAAATTGTGATGAGAAGGTTCAAGCTTCCATTGTTACTTATGTAGTTTCTGTAGATCTAAGATTAACTGTACATTATTATTGAAGTCCCGGTCAAATAACATGGGACATCAATAATACACAGTGAAACCGATAATAGCATGGTGAAAAACTATGCGAAATTAGATGACACTCTAGCAACGTTAATATTAAGTGATATTTACATGGCTTCTAACAACACACATGTTTAATAAATCATAGCAGACGATGTCTCCCAAACCGATTATTGACAAGCATATTAATAAAAGTTTTTTTTTTACATGGCTTCTAACAGAACATATTTTAAATAAATCATTGCATCCTAAACCGATTATTAACAGGCACTATAATTAATCTAATTATTCATGATGCTTTATCAACCAATTCTATGATGCTTTTCAATGATGACAAATTTATAGCATATATTTAATGTGATTGTGCCTGCTGCTTTATCAACCAATTCTCTGGTGTATTTCAGGTGTAAATGGAAAGGCGCCCCTTGTGCCCATAGTGACTTCAGCAAGCAAGTCACTGACTATGGTTTGTGTTATACTTTTAACGCAGGTGATGTCCCTCTGACCACAGCTATGACAGGTGAGGATGCAATTTTTATGGTCTGTCCAGTTATCGTTTGTCTATTTTTGTTGTTTTTGATGGTATTTCAGAAGTTTTTGACCCAAAATATGTGTGTGTGGAATATAATAGTATTATTACTTTCTTGTAGTTTCAACAATTATTGTGCTAAATGTGATCATTTTGATAGTGTTTCTGTAATTTTAACTTTTATTTAAAGTGTGATGGTAGGCCAATCAATGAATATTTGTAAGTTATTTTATTTTTGTCAAATGTCATTACATTTTATCATTCAACGTGTAGTTTATATATTATCATCAGTGTTAAATTTTCGAATTAATGTCATAATAGATTTGAATCTTTGCTGATTCAATACGTGTGTTCACTGAAAATGTCACTGTTTGTAGGTTCCCGATTTGGTTTGAGTGTGACGTTGAACATAGAGCAGTATGAATACATGAGGGGACCACAAAGTGACGCTGGTATTAAGGTAGGTACTCTATATTCACGCCCATTCCCGTATTATGTTTGATTACAGGT
This sequence comes from Flabesymbios commensalis, assembly GCA_964017125.1. Classification (NCBI taxonomy): domain Eukaryota; kingdom Metazoa; phylum Annelida; class Polychaeta; order Terebellida; family Flabelligeridae; genus Flabesymbios; species Flabesymbios commensalis. Next base: position 3,533,976 of record OZ024914.1, read on the forward strand.
ATGTCTTCACTCACACTATCCCACCTTTTTGCTTGTATTATGTTTGATTACAGGTGTTTTTTCATTCACATTATCCCACCTATATGCTGTATTATGATTGATTACAGGTATTCCTCTATTCACACTATCCCTCCTAGGCCTATATGCTGTATTATGTTTGATTACAGGCGTTTCTCCATTCACACTATCCCACCTATATGCTGTATTATGTTTGATTACAGGCGTTTCTCCATTCACACTATCCCACCTATGTGCTGTATTATGTTTGATTCCAGGTGTTTCTCCATTCACACTATCCCACCTATATGCTGTATTATGTTTGATTACAGGTATTTCTCCATTCACACTATCCCACCTATATGCTTGTATTATGTTTGATAACAGGTATTTCTCCATTCACACTATCCCACCTATATGGTTGTGTGTTTGATTACAGGTGTTTCTCCATTCACACTATCCCACCTATATGGTTGTGTGTTTGATTACAGGTGTTTCTCCATTCACACTATCCCACCTATATGGTTGTGTGTTTGATTACAAGTGTTTCTCCATTCACGCTATCCCACCTATATGGTTGTATTATGTTTGATTACAGGTATTTCTCCATTCACACTATCCAACCTATATGCTTGTATTATGTTTGATTACATGTGCTTCTCCATTCACACTATCCCACCTATATGGTTGTGTGTTTGATTACAGGCGTTTCTCCATTCACACTATCTCACCTATATGGTTGTGTGTTTGATTACAGGTGTTTCTCCATTCACACTATCACACCTATATGGTTGTGTGTTTGATTACAGGTGTTTCTCCATTCACACTATCCCACCTATATGGTTGTGTGTTTGATTACAGGTGTTTCTCCATTCACACTATCCCACCTATATGGTTGTGTGTTTGATTACAGGTGTTTCTCCATTCACACTATCTCACCTGTAGGCTTGTATTATGTTTGATTACAGGTGTTCCTCCATTCACACTATCACACCTATATGCTTGTGTTATGTTTAATTACAGGTGTTTCTCCATTCACACTATCCCACCTATATGCTTGTGTGTTTGATTACAGGCGCTTCTCCATTCACACTATCTCACCTATATGCTGTATTATGTTTGATTACAGGTGTTTCTCCATTCACACTATCCACCTATATGGTTGTGTGTTTGATTACAGGTGTTTCTCCATTCACACTATCCCACCTATATGGTTGTGTGTTTGATTACAGGTGTTTCTCCATTCACACTATCCTACCTATATGGTTGTGTGTTTGATCACAGGTGTTTCTCCATTCACACTATCCCACCTATATGGTTGTGTTATGTTTGATTACAGGTATTTCTCTATTCACAATATCCTACCTATATGCTTGTATTATGTTTGATTACAGGTGTTTCTCCATTCACATTATCCCACCTATATAGCTGTATTATGTTTGAGAACAGGTATTTCTCCATTCACACTATCCCACCTATATGCTGTATTATGGTTGATTACAGGTGTTCCTCTATTCACACTATCACACCTATATGCTTGTGTTATGTTTAATTACAGGTGTTTCTCCATTCACACTATCCCACCTATATGCTTGTGTGTTTGATTACAGGCGTTTCTCCATTCACACTATCTCACCTATATGCTGTATTATGTTTGATTACAGGTGTTTCTCCATTCACACTATCCACCTATATGGTTAAGTGTTTGATTAGAGGTGTTTCTCCATTCACACTATCCTACCTATATGGTTGTGTGTTTGATCACAGGTGTTTCTCCATTCACACTATCCCACCTATATGGTTGTGTTATGTTTGATTACAGGTATTTCCCTATTCACAATATCCTACCTATATGCTTGTATTATGTTTGATTACAGGTGTTTCTCCATTCACATTATCCCACCTATATAGCTGTGTTATGTTTGAGAACAGGTATTTCTCCATTCACACTATCCCACCTATATGCTGTATTATGTTTAATTACAGGTGTTCCCCCATTCACACTATCCCACCTATGTGCTTGTGTTATGTTTGATTACAGGTATTCCTCCATTCACACTATCCCACCTTTATGGTTGTATTATGTTTGATTACAGGTATTTCTTCATTCACACTATCCCACCTATATTTTTGTATTTTGTTTGATTACAGGTGTTTCTCCATTCACACTATCCCACCTATATGTTTGTATTTTGTTTGATTACAGGTGTTTCTCCATTCACACTATCCCACCTATATGTTTGTATTTTGTTTGATTACAGGTGTTTCTCCATTCACACTATCCCACCTATATGGTTGTGTTATGTTTCATTCCAGGTGTTTCTCCATTCACACTTTCCCACCTATATGGTTGTATTATGTTTCATTCCAGGTATTTCTCCATTCACACTATCCCACCTATATGGTTGTGTTATGTTTGATTCCAGGTATTTCTCCATTCACACTATCCCACTATATGGTTGTATTATGTTTGATTACAAGTTTTTCTTCATTCACACTATCCCACATATAGGGTTGTATATGTTTGGTTCCAGGTATTTCTCCATTAACACTATCCCACCTATATGATTGTGTGTTTGATTACAGGCGTTTCTCCATTCACACTATCCCACCTATATGGTTTTATTATGTTTGATTACAGGTGTTCCTCCATTCACACTATCCCACCTATATTCTTGTATTATGTTTGATTACAGGTGTTCCTCCATTCACACTATCCCACCTATATGGTTGTATTATGTTTGATTCCAGGTGTTTCTCCATTCACACTATCCCACCTATATTCTTGTATTATGTTTGCTTACAGGTGTTCCTCCATTCACACTATCCCACCTATATGATTGTATTATGTTTGATTCCAGGTGTTTCTCCATTCACACTATCCCACCTATATTCTTGTATTATGTTTGATTCCAGGTGTTCCTCCACTCACACTATCCCACCTATATGCTTGTAATATGTTTGATTACAGGTGTTCCTTCATTCACACTATCCCACCTATATGTTTGTATGTTTGTATTATGTTTGATTACAGGTGCTCCTCCATTCACACTATCCCACCTATATGCTTGTATTATGTTTGATTACAGGTGTTCCTTCATTCACACTATCCCACCTATATGTTTGTATGTTTGATTACAGGTATTTCTTCATTCACCCTATCCCACCTATATGCTTGTATTATGTTTGATTACAGGTGTTCCTCCATTCACACACAGAGCTTCCTCAGGTGAGAGATCTGGGATTTGCAATATCACCCGGAACTCATGCTTTGGTCGGCATTAGGCTGAATGAGGTCAGTAACAGTAAACATGAGGCATTGATACAACGTTGCTATAATGTGGGCCAGCGTCGTAGACTAATTGCCAACAATATAACAACATCAGCTTGATGTTTTGTATTTACTGGGATACAATACAATACAAGAATATATTCGAAATTAAAAAAGTGCCTCAAAGAGGAGAATTAGAAACAATTACGTTTGTGCCATACTGCCACTCAATGCTTAAAGTGTGTACAAATAATCATTATACTGCCATGCAAAGCCAAAAGGCAGTATCTGCTTACTTTGCAATAAAGCAGATACTGCATTTTGGCTTTGCAGAGCAGTATATGTGTAAGATCCTAGTATCACCTTTTACTAAAGTGTCTGTTTGTCTGTCAGATCAAGGTGCCAAATACTGTAGTAGTGATAATAAAGAAAGTCTAAATCAGTATAACAATTAAAGAGACATGATGAGTGTCTTGTGGTAGCATCTGAAACTACTGACCACCAACATTTCTTGTCGTCTTTTGTATTGTCATCAAACCAGCTTTTTGATTCAGTTCATTCGCATCATTATCATCCCCAGTGTCACCAGTCCCGTGTGGATCACAGCAAGGGATATTCATTCAGTATATCTGTCTTGATTTGGGTATTTCTCTGCATTGCACCACTGAATTTCGATCTTATACAGTCTATGGTTTATTCTCATGATGCATTTTCATTTACGCTGAGAACCTTCCCTTTCCATGAAGGAACTGTGCCACTCACTTTCGGAACTTTCTTGGTCTCATGTATTACATCCTCGTTCTATTTTTCCTTTAGGCTGAGAACCTTCCCGCCCCATGGGGAGACTGTGCTACTCGCTCTCTGGACTATTTTGACGATTACGTCCATTCTCGATGCGTCAGGGAATGTGAAGCTAAGCATATAGTAGATGAATGTGAATGTAGAGACTCCTACATGCCAGGATATACACCAGGTACAGTAATAATAAGCAAGTCAACCCTCTGAATACAAATAAACTGAATTTATTAAATAGCATAATGTAATATTTGAAATCAAAGCTGCAACGTTTTTTGTGATTGAGTATATCATTGTTAATTAAACTGATGAAAAATAAGATTTTTTTAAATATGCATAAATGGTTATTAAAACAGCTGCAAATTATTAGTGTTTGCTGAATGAGACATAAGCCATACTAAGTTTGAAATACCTACATATACTTAACTGTGTAACTTTATGATTTAATATTAGAATGTTTGTATTATGTAACCTTAATAAAAGCAAGTACGAAAAAGACCCAAGTGACTTAAGGTAAAAAAAAATATTACCCCTAAAAACTAAATAACTAACGTTATGACCTTGTTATAATGACATCCCATTGTTACAGATAACCCTCCCGTATGTAACCTCACTATGTACTTCAAATGTGCGCTGCCAACAATCAGTAAGTGACCTAATTGGCATAGTCAATATCAGATCAACATACTTTATCACTGATTTTGCTTCAGCTGGACCAAATTTTAGCTTACATGTTATATTAGCAGTCATTATCCACATCTACTCGTGTATTTATCTGTCATATTCATAAGATCTCTGAATGTCTTTCTTTGTTGTTTTCCTAATTGCTATTTATATTTTACATTATAATTGTTTCAATGTACGCAGTCAATATGTAGACTCTTAAATTGGATTTATTTAATTGTATACCATCCTCGCTAATATACACTGTACAATCAGCTGATTTACTGTTTTTCAGACTCCGCTGCATTGAGAGATGGCAATGGTAGACTATCTATAATGTTCACAGATTAGGATTTAGAGTGTAGTGTGAATACAATTGTAGTTGGTCCAAGTATTTTATTCAACTCTGTAACAAATAGATGATCATGTAGTAAGAGAGCAATTCAGTTCTTATTGAAATTGGATTAGAATAGAATACTTGGGCCGCTTAGGTCACTTGTGGAACACCTGATTGTTGTTTGCGTAATTTGTGACCCCCAGTTTTATATTTTTTATCACATTATGTTCACTTAGCAATATGTTCTGATAACGTTGTCTTGTATTAGTAAGAAATATCTGCATTATTTTTACACATATATTTTTAACAAAGGGATTATTTATGAGTATAAATAGTTTGTTATAACACGTATAACAACAGTTGTGTATGCTGTAGATCTCGTAATTTTCACGTGTTTAAATTTGTGCAAATTTCTGATTTTGGGACTTTCCACGAGATTTAATATTCGCGAAGATTTTTAAATTAGCGAATTTGTCCTACTAACAAAATTTGCAAAGAATAAAATCTCGCGAGAATTACCGGATCTACAGTATCTGATTAATATGTTAATAGTGGACTAACCATTGAACATGTACGTGTGTTGTTCAAATGGTGATAATGCGAATTAAATATATGATTATCTACGTTTAACTTTTATTTGAGCAGTTTACTTTATTTGTGCCAATAAGTATTTAAACACCCTTGTATCATATGATATATGTCTAATACAAATCATTGAATAAGATGGCCCATACCATCACAATGAATAAATTTTAGGCTCTCTGTCCAGATATTGCACTTGATTATTTTACAAAACCAAGACCTAATTCACTTTGACATGTGCAATACAGCACTAATTGCCTCCTCAAGGTGTAGAATAAGATGCACATTGCATAAGATGATTACAAACAGTAATCGATAGAATTAGTGTTTATAACACAACTTTTCTAGGGAATTGATCTTTTACACCCCGCATGAATGTTATGGCACAATTTCAACAACCGTGTTAGCTATGTTAGCTATTATAGTAGCTTCAATTTGCAAAGCAATATTATTATTATAAATATTCAAGTCATAATAATTTTACGATAACATAAAATGTTGATGAACACCCATGTAATTTATGCAACTATATGATTGTTCAAATCGTGTTATCACATATTAGTTGCATGTTATCTCAATAGATTTATTAAGTGCATAAAAAATTCACAGTAGGGTATGACTTAGTTTCATGGATACTCAATTTTGTTAGAAAAATATGTTAGAAAAATATTGTGAAATAGTCAAGTATAGATATTTGTGCTGCTGAATTGTTTTTGGGTACTTTTTTTTATTTATTTGAAGCTGGAGGCTTAAAATGAATTGCTAGAGATAATGCTAGCTTGAAATGACAACAAATATTTAAGTTAATGACAAGTGATATTTCCCAGATTTATATTATTGCTTAGCAGATAATCTATTATGACATATTGTTCTCTATTTCAGAGCCCATTAGCAATTTTTTTTAATTTTTTTAAAACCTCATATATAAAGGCCTAGCAGGGCAAGGGTTCTAATTTTTCTGGATAACATTTTTTTAGATTCTGTGGAGGCTGGTAATCATGAATGTGTATGTCCTAAGCCATGTAGACAGACTGTGTATGAGCCTGCTTTATCACAGGCATCACTATCTATCCTCAGTGTAGACAGTGTACTCAGCGAAAACCTGGACGACCTTAAGGTGAGAAAAGAATGAGCTGGAGTGAAAATGTGATAAATTAAGGCTTGAAACTGTATCAGTTTAAGAGTTATTTCTAGGTCAAGTAGGGCCTTAAAACAGTATCAGCTTAGACTGAATAGTATCAGCTTAGACTAAAAGTATCAGCGCAGACAGAACAGTATCAGCCTAGAGTCATATCCAGGTGAAATAAGGCCCTGGAACATTATTAGCTTGGGCAGAATAGTAGAAATATAAGAAATGATCAACAATAAAATGCTCGTCCGAAAGCTCACTACAAGTTCTTCATTTGATGACACGTTACATTTCGCCATGTTGTTTTAATGCTTGGCCACTGTCTCAGACACTGGCCCAACATTAAAACAGCATAGGCTAAGCGTTCAATTTGTTTTTTAGAATAAATATTTTGTGGCTCTTGAATCCACACAGCGTACGGATCACAATATGTTTGTGGAGGATATACGTCAGCTAACCGAGATAGGCTCCCATTACAGGTGAGGATATATGCATACGTCATCGAAGCAAAGGCGAGTTTGGCTCATCTCAGCACAAGTCACCACATCAAGCCCGAACCTTGGGGCGAGGCCTTGATGTGGTGCTTAGTACTGAAACCAGCTCATCTTTCCGTGTCCAACGATGCAGTATGTATTTCATCGTACGAATAACTATTAGCAAATGCAAACTGAGCAGTGAAGCGTTTTGGAAAGAGTTCGAGATGGGCTGATCTCACCATACGTCTCGTAATGAAAGCCATCAACAGGAGTGCGAGAATGAACATTTAAAGCATTGCCTCAGACACACGTTTCTTATAATTTTATCATATAACACATAAATATGAATTTAAAATATGAAACCGTAGATTTATCTTCATACTACAGAATAATTATGATGTCTGCAGACGTCAGATAGAGACATAAAAAGACGATCGCCGCACTGAAAGAGTTAAAATATTTGCAATGGCCGTAGACCCATAACACAAGTATTAAAATGAAGGGAAAACAACTAAATAAGACTTTTATGATGATCTCAAATTAATATATTTGGTCTCCGTGGTTTGTATAAAATATTTTAGCGTTGTAAGGGTTAAGTTACTGAAAATTCACATTTAGGTCACTATGTAAATTAGTCTCACAGTTTATAAACATAAACACAATGTGGTCTAACACTATTGTTGACATCATTGTTCTGTTATCACTTAAGTTGATCTTTGCATCTTTTCACGAACCTACTAACACTTGTTTGAACTTCTTATGGAAATGTCCATCTTTCCATATAATTATCTAATTATCAATCAATCAAAAGCCACACACGACACCTAGACCAAGCTATCCACCTACTATTCTATTTGACGTCTCTAATATATACAATTAAAATCACCCTAAGACAGAGACATACTAATCTAGTTTACGTCACACAATAATATCTACTGTTGGAACCATCAACTGTCTTTCATGATCATTAACACCAAACTCGCGTGTTCAATTATTTCCAGATCAATAAAATAGTGTTACTTTTTTTCAGGTCTTTGCGTCAGTTTGTTCAGAAATATTTAGTTGATTTGGAGAAATCAGAATTCAGGAAGATCTGGAATGCTTCACACACCCTTGTTAGCAGTATATTTGAGAAAGACATCAACGTCTTTATGTCCGACTTACATCTCTACAGAGAAGCATATGAGTAAGTCTGGTGTGAACTATCCAGTTTAAACTATGTCATGCATGTGTATATGTGATATGCTTGATTACTTTCTTGCAGAAGACATTTGTGCCACTTGTAGTCCAACCTCTTTCTGATCGGATTATAGGTGCTCAGCTCACTTTTGAATTGGATTGGCAGTGTTCCATCTTGTCCGATCACATTTTAACTCTCGTGCTGCTGAAGTGTTTGTTATCATTTTTCATCATTTGCTGTTGGAATTGCTAACGTAACTTCCAGCTTCAAATGACGAAAACTACATAGATAGGATATTCCTATCTAAGTATTTTTTTATCATTTGAAACTGGAATTGCTAACGTAACTTCCAGCTTCAAATGACGGAAGCTATTTGTATTTATGAAATGACTGACTGAATTTTATAAATGTAGTCTGTACATCTCAGAAACAGCCACACTATATACGTCACCTGGTCGTCTAACTTGACCCATGTTATATTTATCGCCTCCACATGCCAGACACAGTAGGACTTTGAACTTAACTTGACCCATGTTATATTTATAGCTTTCTCATGTGGAACACAGTGAGACTGGGTGTCTAACTCCACCCATGTTATATCTATAGCCTCCACATGCCAGATACAGTGAGACTTGACGTCTAACTTGACCCATGTTATATTTATAGCCTCCACGTGCGTCTAACTTGACCCATGTTATATTTATAGCCTCCACATGCCAGACACAGTGAGACTTGGCGTCTAACTTGACCCATGTTATATTTATAGCCTCCACATGCCAGACACAGTGAGACTTGGTGTCTAACTTGACCCATGTTATATTTATAGCCTCCACGTGCGTCTAACTTGACCCATGTTATATTTATAGCCTCCACGTGCGTCTAACTTGACCCATGTTATATTTATAGCCTCCACATGCCAGACACAGTGAGACTTGGCGTCTAACTTGACCCATGTTATATTTATAGCCTCCACATGCCAGACACAGTGAGACTTGGCGTCTAACTTCACCCATGTTATATTTATCGCCTCCACATGCCAGACACAGTGAGACTTTGAGTCTAACTTCACCCATGTTATATCTATAGCCTTCACATGCCAGACACAGTGAGACTTGGCGTCTAACTTTACCCATGTTAAATTTATAGCCTCCACGTGCGTCTAACTTGACCCATGTTATATTTATAGCCTCCACGTGCGTCTATCTTAACCCATGGTATATATATAGCCTCCACGTGCGTCTAACTTGACCCATGTTCTATTTATAGCCTCCACATGTCAGACACAGAGAGACTGTTAGTGGACTATGTCCGTCAGCTGGACATGGGTCTCAGAGAGCTGAAGCAGCTGATAGATATGAGTATAGAGGGCAGAGAGAGTAACTATCTACAGGAGCTTCTCCACCAGATGACCATAAGAATCACACTGGCACAGCTCAACTTTGAACTCTACATGTAAGTCATGTGATAAGCTTACTAGTAAAATAATTTAACTCGCTGAACACTAATGTCGACTACAATGGACGTTCCGTGTTTTACTAGCACCTGTATAACCAGTTGTTGAAAGTAAAATATGTTTTCAATCTTGAAACACTGGTATATGTTGGGACCTAAATTTCGCAAATCACACACATTTTCAGTCCCTTGCTTTTGTGGATCGCGGTAGCATCGAGATACAACTTGAAGTGATTGAAAATTTAAATTGAATATCTCAGTGCTCTCAGGGCTAAGATTGTCCACCCCATTGGGACAAAATGTCTTTAGCGATGCCACGATTCAGTTAATAGGAGCTCACGGATGAACACTACTTTTATCAATGGATGTGATAAAATGCAAGTAACATTTCTTTATTGCTATATGCTTTGACGAAAATGTATGTATATTTTGCTGTGCATGAGATTGCAATACGAATTTGTATTATTCAAACTCAATTTGAAATGCAATTAAGCATTGTATGGAAAAGGTAGCAAACATAATTATAAACGTTAATCCCACTTAGATGAGAAAGGGTTGCTAGCAGCATGGTATAAAAACTAAAAATCTAACTGAATCCACCTCTCTTTTGACATTATGTAGTCACTTTATAGTTCACATTAAAGAAAATATTACAACGTATGTACTCATTAGATTATCGTGCTCTTGTATCTCAATATACCAAATAAATTGAAATAAATTACCACATTATATCCGTACATAATTAGATGTATATATACATTAAACTAAGTACATAATCATGATAAATTAATGAAGAATGATGATATTTAAAATTGTTCATGTTAGCATATGTTGTGCTATGTATATATTATACACATGTACGTGCAAGTAAATGTAAACATATTAATCAATTAGGCATATTCACTTCACTGAATGATTGAAGAGAATAATACCAAGTGATAACCGATGACTCTTTGTGTTATAAAATCATACTACTGTTCATGTCACTAGTATTAATTGTTTATATATATTTTACATATTTATTACTTTGCTTACCATATTTTACATGTACTGTTTTTATGATTAATCTAATTGTGATTATTTATTTTTCCTTTACCCAATAACACATTCCATATACATGTTATATGTATATTATGTTTAAGCAAGGGGATACATGATCGTCAGAAGATGTCAGATGAAACGGGTGAAGGGGATGGCAATGGTCGTCATCTGAACATATATCTACCAATCAACCTGTTCATGAAACAACCAGCTTGTACGGACATCATGCAACAGGTAAAATAATTGTCAAGAGCCTACTGTGATGTAGACCAGCGAAACCACTAAGAGGTTTCCCAATGTTGGGTCTATGTTGGACCAGCGTCGTAGACAGTGGACCAGCATTAAACCTACATTGGGCCAACGTTTGTGATAATAAAATAGCTCAACTGTTCAATGAAACATCTTCGTTGGTGTTCCAAACAGCTTCGTTGGTGTTCCAAACATCTTCGTTGATGTTCCAAACATCGTCGTTGATGTTCCAAACATCTTCGTTGATGTTCCAAACATCTTCGTTGATGTTCAAAACATATTTGTTGATGTTTTAGCTGTGCAATAAGGCTACATAAAAAAACTAAACAAAATATAAAATTTTAGGAAAGGTAGGACGCCCTCAACTTTTCTAATGGAAATGATAGAATGTTAAGATAATCTCAATGTTACGATTTTCAGTGCGATGGTTCCTACATCGTAATTACCTTATCTGATTTGACTCATCGTATGTACCTCATTTATTGACCTCAGCTTTTTTACGATCGTCAAAATTAGTCTTGTACGCGTATTCATTTGTGTGACTATCTATTTAATTTGTTGTTTTTTCTGCTGTACATCAACAGGTTCCTCAGAACCTGGAGAATATAAGATTACTGCTAGAAGCCATTCATAACCGCACGACAGGTAACACTTTAATATAATCGTATCATAATGAATTATTGTTTTCTGAAACTTAACTTGGCTCTGAACAAATAATTCAATATGACCTTAACCTTGACCTTAGCAGCCCAAGTGTCAGATTGTGCAGAGCTGCTTGTTCGTGTTTGTCTCAGAGATAACGTGATTGGCATCAAATTGCATTTGATAATAAATTCAGTAAATCAGTCGGTCAGTCACAGTCAGCCATTTGCTTGCTCATTCGATTGTACGTATGTTTCTTATTCTTTTGATGGCTGCTCGTTCGTTTTAGCATGAGTGAATGCATGAATGCATGCATGAATAAAAGGATGAACAGACAAATGATTCAATGAAGGAAAGGGTGATATAGCGAGCGGACAACGAGCGGACAAGCAAATGAACAAACGAACGAACGAGCGAACAAACGAATAAGCAAACTATTGAATGAATGAATGAATGAATGAATGAATAAATGAATGAATAAATGGATGAATGAATGAATGAATGGATGAATGAATGAATGAATAAATGAATGAATGAATGAATGAATGAATGAATGAATGAATGAATGAATGAATGCCCGCTATTTCTATTATTATCATCACTATAGTGATTTTAAACAATTTAATTCAATGATGACTCTGATATCCACCAGATATAAACTAATAATCTATGAATGATTGAATGAACGGATTAACGAAAGAACGAACGAGTGAATGAATGAATGGATTCATTAACTAACGATTGAATGATTGATTGAATGAATGAATGAATGAATGAATGAATAAATGAATGAATGAAAGAATAAATAAATTAATGAATGAATGAATGCAATAGCTAGTAACTGAATGATACTGATAGGCCCTCAATTATAAAGGACGGCCACAATTAACTCATTTTCAGTATACTGATTTTAAACAATTTAATGAATTGATGACTCTGAAATCCACTAGATATAACATATATTATCGTCAGTGCGTAAATTAACATTGTTTCCCTGCTCGACCTAATAATAGTCCCAGAGGTATGAGTGAAAGTGCAACAGTGTTCTATATAGATAAAAAAATCCCCTTAGTTTAGGAATAGAAAGCAGTGGCGGATCCAGGAATTGACAAACAGGGGTGGGGGCGCAGATTTTTGCAATAATTTATACACACCTTAGCTGGCGCTTATATAGTCTAGAGGGGTCCGGGGGCATGCTCCCACGAAAAAAATGAATTCTGAGGCCTGAAATGACGCATTCTAGACCATATTTCGGCCGAAATATGGTCGTTTTTTTTGTTTTGGGGACCCTGAACGGGGGGGGGGGGATCCGCCACTGGAGAGAGTGGGATGATCCGCATATCCCATTTCCCTTATTCTGCTACATATATTTACATTTTCACCCACTTGAGGTTGTGTCTCGCTACAGCGATCCACAATGTCAAGTGTTAGAAAATTACTCATATGTGTTTAATTTGAGACCAGACATTTATAAATCTTCATGTTTAAACATTTCTCTAGGAATACTTAAACAATCCTTATGGAAATTGCACAGAATGTTTTCTAGTCATCCATAAAGCACTAGAACATTTCATAGAGCTCTGTTTGGATATTGATATCTATAACATGTAGTAACATATAAAAATGAAAAATTTCTTAATCACCCTGAAAACAAGAATAATTGTATTCACGAATTGCAGCAGCAGGTAAAGCAAGTGAATGAATGAACGAATTGCAGCAGGTGAATCATAATGATATGAGAAAAAACAGCTGCATGTTATAAGGTTGGGATATGTGTTTATAAAGTGGCACATACCAGCAAATATTGACATATGTTTCAGAAGCTCCGACTGGGGACAGAGAACAATCTGTTTATCTACAGATATTCCCACATAAATATGGTAAACAAAACACTGATTTAGCGGCATGGTAATATTAGCGCACAGATTGTTACGCTTCATACTTATTGTATATTTTCATATTTATGTAGCACACAGACCAATGGTCTATGCTGAATGAATGAATAAACACTATATTTATATAATGTTGGCACTGCTTTGCACAAACTGCACTGCTCCACTGGTCAATATCACGTACTGAATCTGTACTTCAAAATGACCCTGAGTGTGCACAGAGGGGAAGTAAGACTCTCCTGGATCTTTAAGCGGTGCTTGATACTATTACCATTGTACACTTCTGTATCGCCTATTGGCCAAGTGTGAAAGGGTTAAAGGCATAGTCAACTGACAAAATACGCAGGACATGGGGTCCCCAGAATGCAAAAGTGGCCCCGGACATTTCACAATGACATATCACCCTACATCCACAGTTATCAGCCAAGATAATAATACTATATGCGTTTCATACCCATCACCGCATTAAGAGCAAGTTTCCAAATCATAAAAAGTCTATATACATATATACGACATCTATGAGTAAAGAATTCACCAATTCTCTCATGTCGGCTTTGTGTTGAAACACAAATGATTGTGTTGTCATGGGGGTCTAGAAACAGTTACATATTGACAATAAGAGCTTTCCCAGCAAACATGACACATTCCCCAAATGTTGGTTCAATGTTGGCCAACTTCGCTGACGTTGGCCTAACATTAAAACACCATTGGGTCAATGTCTCCTTGGATAAGAATCTTGTAATCAGTTCAGTCGCTGAAATTAAAGCCGTCAACCTGTACCGTAGGCCTACGCTTGACCGGCCCGCGCATGCTCATTTTGCAGTTGGATGGATCTTTAAAATTCAGAAAGTTCCTTCTGAACCTGTCTGTTATATAACGTGTTGTCTCACAAAGTTCTGTCTCTGGGCATGTGTTTTTTCATTCTGCGCACCACACCTCTTAGTGAAATCATTGACGTCAATCGCCTTCTCTGCACTTTACTGATGATACACTTAATACACATAACTATCTAGCCGGGATAATCTGATATCGCTATTGAAAAAACTTAGTTGTCTTTACAAGGTGATTCCACATGGATGGCCTAGTAAAGCCTACACTGAAATTAAACAACGATGATGCATGGTTTATTATGGACAGATCTAAGAATCAGCAGACATTTTTGTTGACATTGTGGTCTATTTTGTTGCTACAGTGTGAAATGTTATCAAATAAAAATGTCATTAATTGAATTTTCATCATAAATGATGTCACATCTTCACATTTTTCTAGTAACCCAATTGATATTAACAATAATACCGGTACTAATATCTAATGTACAATCTATTTTAGGTAACCCTGGTAACAATACAAACCTAATCACTGACATCAACATGGAGTTTCCTAAGTTCCTGAGCAGCACATCCACAATTCACAGATGCCTGCAGGAATACGGTAACCACCTGACGGACACAGAAAAATGGCTGGCAGAGGTCAGAACCATGGCTAAAAGGTGAGTAAGAAGTCAAATTGGTCGCCATCTTGAAAGCAGCGGCCATCTTTGATCATTTGACTTCATTTAAATCATTTGACTACATGTATTTTGATGTGTCTCTATTCAGCATAAACTTAGTACTTTTAATTGTAAATTATATTTAATGGTCACAATAAAATGTTTTGATTTTTTAGATTTGTTTAACTTGGGTCCATAGCTTATTTCAAGGAGTATCATCTCAGCTAATTGTCTGCAAACTTTGGTGCTTTTATCACTAACTGAGCCTTTTTTCTGATTATCACCACAAATCTGCTGCACTCTCAGGACGAGAGCCAGTTGCAATGAATGCATGTTCACTGTCTTCAATACAATGCATTAACGTGCATACTGTGTATTAATTATGCCAAGATACATTATATTCTGACTGAAGCTCTGGGGCAATCGTATGGACATTGGCATAACACGATTGAACATTTTAGCATCTTTTTTTTATCTTTTTCAGTTTTAAAGATCAAAATTTCTACAAAAAGATTAAAGTGGACGTGAGAGAAGAAACCGAGAAGCTACAACAAGATTCAATAGAGATCAGACAACTCAAGGAAAGATACAGGTAAATGCCCTGTACCACTATACACCTGATAATTATGCATATATGTAAATGAGCACATGCCATCAGTCACCTGACAATTATGCATATATGATAATGAGCACATGCCACTATTCACCTGATAATTATGCATATATGTAAATGAGCACATGCCACCATTCACCTGATAATTATGCATACCTGTAAATAAGCACATGCCACCATTCACGTGAAAATTATGCATACAATTATGTAAATGAGCACATGCACCATTTACCTGATAATTATGCATATAATTATGTAAATGAGCACATGGCACCATTCACCTGATAATCATGCATAAAATTATGTAAATGAGCACATGCACCATTTACCTGATAGATATGCATAAAATTAAGTAAATTGGCAAATGCCGACAGTCACCTGATAATGTATGTAAATGAGCACATGCCACCCATTCACATGATAATTATGCATATTATTGTGTAAATGAGCACATGCCACCATTTACCTGATAAATATGCATACAGTCATGTAAATGAGCCCATGCCATCATTCCCCTGATTATTATGCATATTTTATTTTCTGTTCATATATGGATAAGCGGATTGAAAACGATAATAGTTGTGATTAGCGGTTAGGGTTTTTATTCTATTTATAAGCTGATCAAATCAATGATATGAGGAATCAAATGTGTGTTTAAATATCACGATATCCTCATTTTCAGCCTCAAATTTAAGAAATTTGAGTATTTTTTTCCTACCCAGTGAGTGGAAAAATAAATAAGATAACTTATCATCGAGAAAAGAGATCACTCCTTCTACCTGTGCGACGACGAGAATGTAGTTTATTGTGACGTTTTCAAACAGATTTGGTTTGGTGAAGGTATTACTTTCATTTTTTCATTTTAAAGGTTAACCCCCTAATTTTGCCCTTTTTTGCAGTCTGGCAAGAACGAGCAAGTTGAATTTTCTGGAGTATTTCGAGGCTCTTGATCAGAGTAACCTATTGAATGTGGCATCATTTGTCAATGGAATCCAAGATGGAGTGATCAACCCTCTCCAGGTAAGGTCTGTTCCAGGTCATAAATGTGATATCATGTAGTTGAAATTATATTGGTTTGCTCTAAAACATCACGTCTTAAAGTATATAGAATTCAAAAATGTATAATTAAACAATGGATGGAAACAAGAATTCAAGATTGAAAACAGATTAGTAAACTAACTATAATTCAACATGGATTCACATGACATTCAGCTGGATGAAAGTGATGAGTGACGATTGTCTAAATTATAGCATATTATAAATAATGTAGATAAACTAGCAGCAGTATCATTTCACGTAGAATCGTTCATGGCCGGAATAATTCATAAACAGTTTCATAAACTTTTAAGCTATTTTCACCAACATTGACCCAACAAGACACAACATTGCCCATGAGAAAATTATATATTGTAGGCGGCTTAAAAGCTGCTGAAAAATAAACTATAAGCATAACCATCTTCTCTGGAGACATCTTAGGCACCGTAGGCGTGCTGTATTACGGCCACCGACAATCAACACATTTTGTAGACATTGACCCATCTCTAAAATCAAATCTTCTTTTTTTGGTTGGGCTTCACTCAACCACCTTATTACGTGGGTCTGTTCCAGCACCTTGTCCACTAAAGTGACGTCACTCCATTCATAAAATTCGTAGACAAGTGAATTTCATTCATGAAGTGGAACATTGGCCTTAGATTTGGGGGTCATTTCAAATTAACAAATAAACTTCATCATCTTCTATCAGTTTTCACAGGTATTCTTGCTATTTTGGATATAGTCCCAGACTGGCATAGTAGCTTAAGACTGGAATGATGACGTAGCTGATGACATTGCTCCTCCTCGTGTTAGTAAAGGCTGAGCTCAATAATAACTATAGAGGGGCAATTCGAATTGGTATTTGGGTAGCTAATAAGCACACATGACTCGACGCTGCTCGAGGTTGTCGGTATTATGTGAGGCCAGACAGTAGCAACATTACCTATGCATGCTGTGCTGCCAAGCATAGATTCTGTTGATTTGTCCATGCAGCCATCTAAAATGTATGTAAACACTGGTATGCTGTCATGTATCTCTCTCAATGACTGGGCCCCAGCACACAAAACTTAATTGACAATTGCTGACGGAACATGATGTAATACAATAATTTATACACAGCCAGCCATAGACACTGCTATTCTGGATGCTATATTATGCAGATGGGCTAACGTCACACTTCCCCTACTCTAATTTCCAGCCTATCGTACTACGCTTGTGATTGGCCTCTGATTGGCTGGCGCATATGTGTCAACATCTCATGGAGGGGGAGGGGTGGGTGCAGGCAGGCACATGTCGTCGCCTCGGAGCTAAAGGATCCTATCTGCCACTCTAACGAGTGTCAGATAGGATCCTTTAGCTCCGAGGCGGCGATGTGTGGTCAGTTTTCGGCAGTTTGAGACCCACATGTCATCTGTGTCTGTTGGGGACAACGTAAACAGTGCTCTGTGTAAATAATTTACTACTACTATTACTCTATCACAACATGGCTGTAAATTATATTAATAGAATACAACACGTTCAAAACTGCCTTGCTAGAGTGGTCACCAAGACTCCATGTTTTAGTAATTCCGTTTCTATTCTGAAGCAATTACGTTGGGTTTCATGTCAAGTTTTGCCTTCATTTTGAAATATGCTTTCTGAACCCTAAAACACAACCAACCTGCATATCTTGCTGACCTACTTGCTCTGCCGAAATGCTCAACATATCTAGGCTCCAAATTCACAAAGATTTGTTGTTTCTCATAAAAAACAAGACTGGGTCAAGAGCTTTCTCTATAGCTGGTCCAGCTTTATGGAACGCTCTGCATGTGCCCTTACGTAAATCCCCCAAAAAATTACCATTCCAGAAGCCTAGACTCCCTGTTGACGAACCGGTTTTGGCCTGGATTATGACACATGATCATGCTAAGGATTTGAGTGCCTCTGAGCTGGGTTCGCTGAGGATTTAGGCTCTACAGAAGTTAGATTGATTGATCGATTGTGTTTGTCTTGGTTTAGGAGCGTGTATTAGACATAAAGGAGGCCGTTATGACGTCATACCTGGCGTGCTTTCACCAGGCCAGTCAGCTAGAGCATTATGTGGGGGCAGCAGCTAAACAAAGCTTCTACTCTAACTTTGCCAGGATGATCATCTGGAGAAACCCAGTACCTGATATGGATACTCCTACTCAATTCACTTATGAGGTGGGTGAGTGAGTGAGTGAGTGAGTGAGTGAGTGAGTGAGTGAGTGAGTGAGTGAGTGAGTGAGTGAGTGAGTGAGTGAGTGAGTGAGTGAGTGAGTGAGTGAGTGAGTGAGTGAGTGAGTGATTGCAGTGAGTGAGTGAGTGAGTGAGTGAGTGAGTGAGTGAGTGAGTGAGTGAGTGAGTGAGTGACTGAGTGACTGAGTGACTGAGTGACTGAGTGACTGAGTGATTGCTGTGAGTGTGTAGTAAACCAATATCGATGATTTTACACTCAATTTAGTCATCACCCATAGTACCCTTAAACGTGAGTGAGTGAGTGAGTGAGTGAGTGAGTGAGTGAGTGAGTGAGTGAGTGAGTGAGTGAGTGAGTGAGTGAGTGAGTGAGTGAGTGAGTGAGTGAGTGAGTGAGTGAGTGAGTGAGTGAGTGAGTGAGTGAGTGAGTGACTGAGTGACTGAGAGACTGAGTGATTGCTGTGAGTGTGTAGTAAACCAATATCGATGATTTTACACTCAATTTAGTCATCACCCATAGTACCCGTAAACGTTCTAATACTAGTGGAATACTATTGTCTTTATTTATTTGTGACAGGTAAGCACTGAGTATTGGCGGGTTTGGGACAATCAACAGAGTGTACATCAGTTCACAGAAACCCTGAATCCACTCATAGATCACGCCCTCAAAGGATTCTGTGACGTGCTTATCGAGGTAACATCAGTTTATTGCTCATCACAAAGCAACATCACAGTTGCTTTCAAGAAGTTTGCATCAATCAATTGTTTGTTTTGCGGTAAAAAAAGTTACATTGTGTCACATACACTTTGATTTTATTAAGAAAAAATATTCAATGCAAACTTCTTGAATTATTTTCTGCATACCACTGCTGACATAATTGCGACATATATCTCAGGCTTCGGATTGAATGGCCATCTCAATCCGAAGCCTACGACATATCGTATTTTGTACTAGAATGCCGATCCAGCTGCTAAATGATACTGGTTAAAATTGACCAGTCCCACCTTCATTTTTTACTCTCAAGTTTTGCGATCTCTATCAAAGATGAAGAACAAAATAATAAAATAATAAGGGTACCAGACATAATTGTTGACAGAAATGACCAAGGATATTTTACTTTAGCTTGATGCTATATTTGCATCCATATTGATAAACTAACCTATGTATCTGATAATTTCAATTGAAAGATTTATTATCAAAAGTATACATTCTACTTATGTATAATTATGCATATATCTGTTACAGCGCCTTGATTCTATCGAGCAGAAGTTGCAAATCGACCAGAAACGTCTTGAGTCGGCACTTGAAGTCTTACAACAAAAATACCAAGAGTACATCAAAGTGCGGAATATTGACCACCCCTTTGTCCTGTAAGTATATCCAGAAACAGTGAACACCCACAAAATAAAATGATCAACTTATTTTTGCAAGATACTCAGTTGATCAAATAATGACATTTTCAACAAGATTTCATTTCGGGCTGTTCCAAATTGGTTAAATCTTTGAAATAACCTAGTTCACGAGTAGCTGAATGACTAATAGGTAAATGCTACTAAATTATTCATGATTATTTTGGAACAAATAGTTTCCTGCATTTCCACATTCATCAATCATATGTGACATTAGTTATATAAATATAAAAGGTTCTCGTTATTCTCATAGTCTTTTCTTAAATTAAAGAAAAACACATGCAAAATAATGGTAAACTAATAAAATAATGTATATTTGACTTATCCTTGACATTGTGTGACATTATCATTTTTGTTGTGTTTTCTTACGTCTGTTTGACACATTGTTTTTCTATGTTTACCGTATGTTTGTCATTGTAGGAGTAACTTTCTGAACATGGACGTTTACTTTGCTCAGCTTAAGCACCAGAATGTCAAGCAGATAGAGGCATATCAAACCACACAGTTTCTGGGTATTGTTTGATCATATCATGTTAATGCTCAATACACTGAAATAGTTTAGTATAAACCATGCAGGCCAGAGTGTTTATTTTTAATTTAAATCATCATAAATGTCTTAGATAGCTGTTTGTGCCCCATTTGAATACCTATGTTATGGGTCTACAGCCATTAGAAAGTGTTTTACTCTTACAGTGGGGGGGGGGGTATTTTTCTGACGTCTAAAGTCAATCCCCGCGCTGTAAAGGGTAATTATGCTATATATGTAAAACTCATTAATTATGCACGTGCTACATTACCCCTTCACAAATTTAGATTATTATCATTATTTGAAAATGTCTATCCTTAAATCTAAGAATATACTGATGGTTTGGGCAATATAAAAGGTTTTTTTCTATTCTATTTTTATTTGATCCAAATTAAACCTTATTATATCAAGTGTTTTATTCTACTTAGAGGTACATTATTATACAAATAGTTTACAATAATGCGAATTATATTCTATCCAAAATAATCAATTATTATTTTATGATACTAAAAAGTACATAATGATGTAATAGTTTACAATAATGCAAATTATAAACTGACTATTACAGTTTATGTATCCTGTGATGGAATAGTTTATCCTCATTACTGGTTGTATCGTTCATGTTTCTTATTTTGTTTGATTATATTATTTGTTTACGACTATTTTTTATTGACAGGTGACGTAGGAGGCTTTATGGGACTCCTTGTCGTTCATGTTTTTTATTTTGTTTGATTATATTATTTGTTTACGACTATTTTTTATTGACAGGTGACGTAGGAGGCTTTATGGGACTCCTTCTTGGGGGCAGCGTCCTCACGGTGTTTGAGTTGATAGATCTCTTCATCTTCAATTTTGCTAAGAAGTTCCGTAATCCTGATCCTATAGACGAGAAAGAGAACAACATCCAGCATATGCCTCTGACACAAAATGATAAAGAAGTGAGAGATGTCTACACAAGGCAGATGGCTCCACTGGCGGCGGGAGAAATGGACGACTTCTTGACTAAAAAAATCTGACCCGAAATCTAGAAGGACCTCTCGTTCCTTGGAGCTAAAGGGTGTTTTTGCCACTTTACAAAGTGTTGATAATACACTCTTTAACCTTTTAATTGCTAAACACGACTAAAGTTGTTTTCAATATTTTTATCGTATCAAATACCAGATTTTTTCTAGATAACTTGATTTTTAATCAGTAGAAATTGTAAATGTTTGGTCTCGAATTAGACTTCAAGTGGCTGAAAATGTTAATGATATCAGTCCTAATTAAATAATTTAAATATCCCACCCCCTTGAACTTGTGTTTCGCTCAGCGACTCACAACTTCAAGTCGGTGAAAATGACACATTTTTGTTTAATTTGAAACCAAACATTTGTAAATCTTCATGTTTAAACACACTTTTTTTCCCAATAACTGTGATTTCATTGGCAAATGAAACAAATATAAACGGTTATAGTCGTGCTTAGAGTTTCACGGGTTAATTAGGAGTTGATGATGTAGACCCAGCTCTGGCGCCTTGGTGACAGAGGGAAACCTTACTTATACAATAACTTGTAAAAATGTAGATTATCAGGGAGAGTGGAGTTCACAATGGAAGCTCCATGAGCTGTATGATGCAATCAGTGTAATTCGTGTTTTGATTAGATGTCTTATGTTATATTGCCAAGATAGACACTGAGTCTTGCAAGGATAACAGAAAGCAAACTATCGTCAGAATAAGAATGACCCAACATATTTATTATGTCATAATGTGTGGCTGTCATGTTATTTATTTTAGATTTTGATACATGTGAGCTATGGAGACCTGACCCTGCACTAAATTATTAGATTGTTCGGTGCATTAATTTATTGATATTTACTCTGCCTATTTGACGAATGTTAAAAATATAAATGTCAAAAATATTACATTTCGCAGGTTGTCTTCAACAGCACATAAAAATTATCAATGTAATTTATAATAAAAACTACTTAGCGATAAACTGCGTGCAATATTGTGTTATATGATTTCAATAAATGTAGTAAATTGTTGTTATATTTATAACGTGTGTTGCATTTAAACTTAATATAACTTGTGAAAAATATACTGTGAATAACTATGTGTTTTTATATGTATCCTGTTGTGTATATTTTGCTCTTTTTGTAAATATTTGTATATGATACAAACCGTACAGCTATATATATATTTAGGATTTTTTTTATTGTATTTTCATTTGTCCATTGTTTCCATTGGACATTAGAATATTTGAAATATTTTAAAATATGATTTAAAAATTGATTGTATTTAATCAATAAGTTATTCAAATACAACATTATATATTAACTCTTAAAGCGACAAGTTATTTCACTCACTTGTAATTGTGTCTCGCTACCGCTATCCACAACTTCAAGTAGGTAAAAAGGACAAATAAATAATCTCAAACCAGCTATAGAAGCGATTAGCACTGTAATGCTTAAATATGGGTCGTGTGCTGGGTAATGTGTATCGCCACAATCAACCACATATTTGATTTATAAAGTCGGTAATGATATAGGCTGATTAAATAATTTACTTTGTTTAATATTAGTATAATTCTGAAGATTATGAAATTATCTATCGGAATAACCATGTTATTGCCTTTGAATGTTATATAGTATGGTAAAATAAGAATTGCTGTGGATTGTTGCGTGTCTTTGTCAATGTATACGTCATATCAGAGAAATTAATAGTCAGCCAGTTAACTCTCAAAATCATGTGAACATTATGCCCAAACACAAGATGTTCATATTTACGTCAGAGATCATGTGGACACGCTGACCAGTGAAGTCTGCACGGAATGTACATCATCATTCGAAGAAGACGTTTCAGTGTGCTCTGCACTTTTTTCAGAAATTTAATAATAAAATAAACTATATTGTAAACTAAAATGAATTTTTTTTAGTGCATTTGGTAATAGCCATTGTTCGAATAAAATCATATAATTAAGAGAATAATAGGTAAATATAGGTAAGGGACTCACATTGTTTTTATTTCAGTTGTTATTACCTACTCTGACGTTAATGAGTAGATTAAAGATTTTTAAGACATTTTTAATGCTCTTCAAAAATAATATGTTTTCCACGGTTTTCCTCATACTGCCAAACCATTTAAACGTGTTATGTTCTTGAAGTTTACCAAGATAATTGTCTAAATGCAAACTGTTGTGTATGTAAATGTAACACGATTAAAAGCATCTCGATATATTACTATTATTATGATTATGGTTGTATAATATTTATATCGTGAATATGACCATTGAATTTAGGAAGTTATATATATCAAATTATTTCATACCTAAATAATTACTTGTTATGTTTACAAGGATATTGTGTTTCATTTTCATGTAAGCCTGTTTTGTTTAAAACGTAATTTAATAAAATTTTCACTCATTTTACTTCACATTTGTCTTTTAACATATTTAAGCCTCATCAAGTACATGTACAAGACAAAACAATGACATTATTTGTTGTTTGATGTGTCGCATATACGTGCTTTGATGTGAAATAAACGTCTATTTTCCAAATAATTAATTCTAGCAAAAATGCCACCGAGAAAAATGTATTTTTTAGCAATGATAAAATTGTGCATCATTTTCGTGCTCATGTTCGCGTGTCTTACGCTTTAGTCAGATAAAACTAAGGCTTGCAGATGACAGGCCAAAGTCTTATGTTGACCCGGATTTTACTATGTCCTGTTCCACGATTTTGTGTTCAGTACCACCGCTAGGAATATTATGTTTTTTTTATCTTGTTGGTTGTTATATAACTCTGTCTGTCTGTCTGTCGGATTTCTTAAAACGTGTAGGACGGATTTACATGAAATTTTTATGATGTATTTCTGGACATGGAACAATCGACTAAATTTGGGGGATGATCCGGAATTCGATCCCGATACAGGATTCGAATTACGTTCCAGATCACATGGATTGGTGGTAATGTACATTTGAGGTACCTGTATGGAAGACTACTTTATGACGTCATAGTCGCATAACTGCTGTTTACTGTTATTAGACCTACCCACATTTATGGATCAATGAAATGGGTTGAATATATGACGTCATAATTGATCATCTGCACTGAATTTTTAAAATACACTTTATGAATTAATGCAATACTACTACTATAGGTTCGGCTCACAAATGTCGTAGTGCCACAAAGTGGCCACAAGGCAGTGCTTATATCATATTATATCTCGGGCCAATGACTTATCCAATACATTTTGGGAATGATCGGGATTACATTCATTAATTTTGACGGAGGTTTGCAGTCTCTGACTCACTGCTTGTCTAGTTTATTATGGAATGCAGTGTTTGAAACAATGAACAAAAGTGATACACCAGCACCCACGTCTATTAAATATTAACAAGCCATGTTTTTAAAGGGACTTGTTCGCTACGTCCACTCTCGTTTACAAAGTTGTAGTACAGCTGTTTTTGTGTATGATTAAATGGTGTCAATGCAGTCTATTTTTAAAGCTGGTGACAACAATGATGAACGAGTGGTGAATAAACACCTAACACCTAACAGATCAGGAATGAATTTAATATACATATCAATGAATGAAAAACAGAATATATTTGAGCTGCAAATGAAGTGAATGAAAAAGAAGGTCATTTCAATACAACTACAATGAATAAGAAGATACTTGAAATAAAAAAAGTCAGCAAACGAATAAGGAAACATAGGGATATTTTTTGGATGTGATTAGTTATAACAACAATCAAATGCATTCTAGACAGACAGACATATTTAATTTGACCAATAAAATACATACATATGTACCTCAATATGATATGAATATAACATTAAGTAAAATGTACATGGATATATTATAACAGTCGGGTGAGCCACTTTGAGACACTGCAGTGCAGCTAGCAAGTAGTCACCACACAATCATATTTTTTCTACCACTCCGCTTTACAGTAATGTCCAGGAGGCGTCTGGTAGAAGCTAGTCTCCAGGTAGTTAGTTTCAGGTGGTGTGGAGTAGAAGGTGGTGTCCAGGTAGCTAGAGGTGACGGAGCCTGTTATGACGTTACTACTTGTACTGTAACGCTGTGTGGAGAAGTCTATGGTGGAAGCCCTGACGCCTGTCATCTCTCTGTCTGCTAAACCCTCCTCACAATGTGTCAGCACGTCACCACCAGATACACCTACATCACGACCAGATACAGTATCCAGCTCTTCATTATTAACTTGTAAACCATTGGTGGCTTCCTGCAACACATGATTTTGTTCTGGAGTCATTGTTCTAACATTTTTAAGATTGTTTTACCATTTGTTCTTTATACAATCACAATTATTACAATTTTTATGATGATCATATAATTATGTATAATATTACCTTTTATACATCAAGTATTTTATGAACAGAACCTAATAAATGTGTGTTTTGTTTTTATTTTTCGTCATTTAAAGCTGGTATTGCTAACGCTATTTCCAGCTTTAAATGACAAAAAAATGATTTTTTATGAACATCACAGATGAAGTTATTTGATGACCTGAGCATTTATCACAGTTTATTTTATCGGTTTAAGTGTTTTTTTATTTTATTTTCAACTAGCTTGAACACAATAGCACAAGTGCTAACCTTTAAACCAGAGGCATTATAATCCTGCAGCAGATGATGTTGCTCTGAAGTGTTTGTCTTATCACTGACACCTGACTGGGATGTGCCTACACTGCAGATTTTCTCTGCTGTTTCGGGCAACCCTTTTGTCTCTACACTGAGAGAGGTGGGTATTTTCTGAACCATAAAGTTACTATTGATGATTCTGTCTATGACCTCCACAGAGGGCACATCCATGGCCAGCACCCCCCATCTTTTCTTTCCGGGTCGTGACTCTAGTAATGCCTGTAGCTGTGGGTTAATCCTCCTGGCCATCTGTTTATAAGTGATTAACATCCCAGCACCCGCTGTAAACGTCACGTGTAGCCTGTTATCTCCTAATACAGCCAGCTCCAAACAACACAATATGTCATCCCATTTTTTCTGAAAAAGAACATACCATGCTCTGCATTATTTTCAGTATGTGTGATTATAACCAAAGCGGTATGACTTTTTAGATTCAAAACATGTCTGCTTATCTACACAGCTATACAGATATTAAATTCAGTATGATTGAACACACCTACGTAAATCCAACATATTGTACAAGTATATTTGCAAACTCACAGAAAGCTTACCCATGTGGCTGCCACATATAATATTTAGATATACCCACAACGCTTACACATATTATTTCAGTAAATTTGGAGCCAACAATCCCAGATCTTCACTACAGGATATCCGCTTACATCACAAAGCCTACCATTCAGAATGTTGTTTGCTCCACTCATTTAACACCTTAAACCCTCAAGATGCATTAAAGCATTATTTTACATCCCTGAAAACACACTTAATTTCCCTACAACTAGGGTTTTAGAATGCGAATTTCCATGAAACTGGTTTACTAAAACATGGTAATTTTTTTCAATTTTCCACCCACTTCAAATCATCTTCAACCACTACAAGTCGAGAATTGCGTCAGCAATTCGCGGAAGATGACAATTGTAAACTCAGGGTTAAGTGAAACAAACAACGCTTTGGCTGCTAGTACCCGGCACACATACCCATAAAGCTCCCACTCGCGTACCTATACCACTGGTGTGTACTACAGACCATGGTATACCACATCCCTCACTGTCTGTGAAGTCTTGGAGCATTACTATTCTGCCGCGGATCTCCCCCAGACGGGGTATGGACTCCCTCAGCCACACGCAGTCAGTGTACGTCTCCTGGACCAAGTTCACATCCGACTGAAAACTACACAAAACACGCATATATTAAAGCTGCATAACTGTTTTGTTTGTTATATTCTTAGGATTAATTCATGGAGAATGGTGTTTTATTTATTTATTTAACTCCTCCAGTTACTGGGTTATTAGGAATTTTAGTTTGATGATTTGTAAATATTGCTGCCCAACCAAAACAAATCTGGTGACAGCAGAGTAAGACACACGTCTGTATAATGAGGACATTAAAAGTACCAAGTGGCAGATAACGGTCATCATTAAAACAAGAGTGGAAAACTTTGAAAATTATTCTTATTTTTTAAGTGATCGTAGATACATTTAACAGTACAAAGTGTGTTGTCTCATGTCATTTAGACATGTTTAGAAGTTATTACTTTGTGTCATATGGGTGATATCTGTGCATATAATGTCATGTTTATTTTTGGTACCGGTATGGAGAATGTTACTCACTTGAAAAATAGGACTCTATTTAAGCCCACCATTAAAACGCTCTCCCCATTCCGTGGAAAATTGTGGTCGGAATCAGCACCAAATTCAGTGATATAAATCATTTTTTCGGTCTTTTGATTTTCGTGATTTTCTTGAAAAACATTTGCATTTTTTATCCGGTATCTCATGGGCAATTCAAAATATAGTCAAAATGCTTCTAGACAATAGCAGACTTCATTTTATTTTATAGTAAATCATCACATACAGTGATATAAATCGCCCTATGCGATAAAATAAAATAATATTTAAAAACAGCGGACTTTACTGTAACCGGTTTCCAACAGGTTATTCGAACCAGTCTCAGGACATCTACGGCTGGTTATGTGGGCTTTGTATCTCAGCTAACACGAGACATTGACCGATTGGCAGACTAATGGTGGCCCATCGTCTGCGGTACTGGCCCAAAATTATGCCGATTCAGTTCAACGTCTCGTGTTTGCTATTAAGGTGGTTTGGTGTTGGCCAATGTAACATTATATTGGCCCATAAATTAACCACTATTGCATACATATTGTACACACACCAATTCACTACTTCATAATAATTGATGGTGTATCGCATGGTGAACTAACCATATTTACCCATTTTAGTGCATTTATAAGGCCTTTAACCCTTTCAAGCCTGAATTTACCATAGTCATCGTCATCCACTACAAGCTGCGAATTGCTGTCGCAATTCGCGACTTGTAGTGGATGAAGATGATTTGATGTGGTTTAAAAATTAAAGAAAATTACCACGTATTGGTAAGCCAGTTTCGTGGGAATGTTTGTTCTAAAACCCTTAGTTACAGGAAAAGTAAATTTGTTTTCAGGGATGTAAAATAATGCTTTAATGCATCGTGGGGGTTTAAAGGGTTAAGACAATATGAATAATTGTTTTTACCCTCAACTCTTACTATGCTTAATTAGTTTTGTTTAAACCATGGAGACTAAAGGGTTTTTCAATTTGAAAGAGTTATAAATCTAGTTCTTTTTGTTTTTTTTGAATACCTATGTTATGGGTCTACGGTCATAAAATATTAATTCTTTAAGAGCGGGGATTGTCTTTATACGTCATAATCTAACGTCTACATGCACTTATTTATACGTCATAATCTGACGTCTACAGACGTCAGATTATGACGTATAAACACGCTCCCCTCACTGAAAGGGTTTAAGCGCTACACTGTATAATTTAATTTTTTAGGCACTTGAAGGTGAGGGTCGCTTGAATATTTACAATTTAAATCTAAAGATCTGACGAATACAATTTCTAAATAGATTTCTACTTTAGGTATTCTGGTTTGAAGGATAAATAAAATTAAACTGCTGAAAACGACTATAAACGTGATTAGCACTCTGGGGCTAAGAATTATCTTTATTATTCAATATTCTATCGTTTGAAAAAAAACTTTATGCAATATTCGATGATTTATTCAGAATGGCTGTGGTTCAAAACTCATAGGTAGGCCTACTTGGTTCGATATACATTACAGTTCAAGCTATTCAAAGACCTGCAGACAGTGAACGAAAGTTTGATTTTTTTTAGCTCCGGTTTACAGATAACTGCAAACAGACATAAGACTATAAATCTGATTAAGATTAGGATAAGGACTATAAGATGATGTTATATCGCGCCTCTGGGTTCGAATCACCGATAATTTAGGGTTGTGTTCAATTCAATTCTATAAGTAAAGGGCTTAAATGTGAAACAAAATGTATAATAGACTGACCAGTCTATACCGGAAAACATAATTACCAGTCACGTATGGTTTTTGCTAATTTCTCAGTCAAGTATCAACTGAGTTTCCTAAAATTTTGCAGATGTTATTTTCTAGTAGAAGCTCCTGCGAACACATATCCAATATTTCAAAAGTTAAACCATTTGACATGTAACGAAATTCTGGGTTTAAAAGCCAGGGGGGTAGTGCACCAAACAGGCGTTAGTGGGTCGGTCCAGGGTAAATTACCAACGTCGTGTTAACGTCTAAGACGTTGACAAAACGTCTGGTGTACCACTGCGGCGTTTGCAACGCTACTCCTCATCTACGACCAAAATGTCTACTAGGCGGTAGACGTTGCTGGAGCGTTAGCTGTAAAATGTATACAGAGATCGTGACGCGCATTTCATTAGTCCTGACACTTTCATCGTCTACGAATGCCGAACATTATCCAGCTAATTATGCGTCAGGAATATACTGATATCATTTTCTTTTGAAAGTGTTTATATCGCAGGCATGATATTAATGGTAATCACATTTTTCTATAGATATAGAACAGTTGATGTTTCATTAGTAAACTTTATCTAATGATTTTGATTTATCGTGTTATGTTGCACGGATTGCTTCAAACGTAGCTTTCTTAACCATCAAGTTGAATGAGGATAATTTAAATTTTGACGACTTTCATTTATTCTGAACGCTTCGAATTGTATCTCTGTTAGTGCCTTTTAATCAGTTTGCTAGTTATGTTACTGTTAGCAGTGCACGCTGGGCTGTAATAACAAGTTTAAGCCTACACGCTCATCTTCACCGAAACTAACATGGGGAAATACTATCACGGGTTTTTAAAAACACGCTAATTGGAGGAAAATTGACACATTTTTCTAAACAGATGTACTTTAGAATATTGATGCAAAATAAATTCAAATGTTTAGCAATGAACAAAAGTTTATATACTAAAATACATTATACAGATTTATGGTAGCTTAGTGAACACAGTTTTGATACCTACCTCAGAAATGGGCAATGATGTAATTCATAGGCTTATTTCTTACTTTTATTTAAATTTATACGGTTCATATTGTGATAGAGTTTATTCTAAGTTTATTCTAAGTCACTGAGATAGTATGTGTCTGTTTAATAGTTTGTTTACTAGCTTGGTAGATAATAAACCTTTATTCCGTTGTAAAATCATGGTGTTTTTGATTACCCAGTGTGGGAACGCTCCTCGTTAGTGAGACGTTGTAACGACCTTGTGTTGTGCACCTGATGTGTGTCGGGACAGTCAGTGTCGGTCCTTACGACGTCTGACGTCGACAATTATTAACGTCACACGTTAGACGTAATGTGGTGCACTAGGCCCCAGATCATTTGATGTGTTATAGGGAGACATCATAATTTTTTAATTTACCTCATGCCAGATGATCTAACTTTTGAAATATTCAAGATAATTTCCTACATTTTTCAGTGCTATTAGATAAGTTTGCTGGGATAATGACTGACCATTCTAAGAACTTAGTCCGCTGAAGTGGAGACTGTATGTTGAGATGAACCAGCACTGTCTCTGACGGATTCCTCCTAAGAAACTCTGCCGTATCCATGAGCAGCTTGAGGAGTCTGCCAAACTTCCTGAGGCCGTGACACATCACGAGCAAACCATGATGAACCATGCAGGTGATGTCAACAAAACGAACACCTGCCACAAACATAACACACATCACGAGTAAACCATGGTGAACCATGCAGATGATGTCAACAAAACGAACACCTGTCACAAACATACCACACATCACGAGTAAACCATGATAAACCAAGCAGGTGATGTCAACAAAACGAACACCTGCTAGGAACATAGCACGCAAACATAATAGACAAACACAACACACAAACATAACACACAAACATAACACACAAACATAACGCACAAGCATAACTCACAAACATAACTAACAAACATAACTACCAAACATAACACAGATGGTGTGCTAGAGGTCTGTATATCACTGAAATTGTATCATTAAGATGAGCTGTATCAGACGATATTCCTAACTAAAATAAACAAACAACGAATCAATACCTTATAGCTATACCTTGGGCCAGAACCAACCAGTAACCAGTAGAAATGTTTTTCGTGGATACATCCGTGAATTATCAACCAATTTTATGAAATTTGGTAAATATGCTATTTTAACAGAATCCCAATATCGCTGAAAATTTCGTAAAATTACATGCATTATTTGACATGTAGGCTACTAAATTGAATTTATGACGTCCCATTGCACTAATTCTGGAATTTTACTACATGTCAAAAAGTCTATCGCTTCAAAGATATAATATCATTTTGCGATGTTTGGACATGACTTGGAAATCGCCTGTACTAAATTGCAAGGAAATATGTTCAGAATCGACTGGGAAATCGACGAAAAACATGCGCCACAGATTTAATTGTGTCCCAGGACATAGCTCACCGCATAGTTTATGGCATGACTGTCACAAAGTGCAATCTTTTCAGGCCTAACAACAATTATTCAAACTTATCTTTTACTTTTATAATACAATTATCTAATCAAATTTCAACGACAACAAATAAAATTCACCAATTGTTCTCTTTTGACAATCATGCCTAAAGTTAAGTTGTGCTCTAGTCACTTTCAACATTTCAAGTATTTTCTTATAATATTTATTTTTTTAATTTGAAAGCGATCGACCCAAATATTAGGTTTGTGATTGGTCAAGATGGCCATCTCGACCAATCACAAGCCTAAAATATAGGTCGTGCTGTGTGACTGACCTGCCTGGTATTGTCTATTGATGTCCCACACCTGTGTGGATGAGGTCAAGCCTTTATTAGCCACTGAGATGTGAG
Source organism: Flabesymbios commensalis (assembly GCA_964017125.1). Lineage (NCBI taxonomy): Eukaryota > Metazoa > Annelida > Polychaeta > Terebellida > Flabelligeridae > Flabesymbios > Flabesymbios commensalis. The sequence goes on from OZ024914.1 coordinate 3,566,811, forward strand.
TCCCTGGAAGTGATAGGTACATCAGTCCCCACTGATCCGGGATATCTCTCATCCATCCCGTGTGGACGTCATAAGCATCAGGAGGAGTGCACTTCTTAGCGCCGCTCTTACGTTTACCCATGACTCACAACACCACATCTGTGTAGGCGGTTAAAAAATTAATATCATTACCCGGTATGATTGGCTCTCTCAACTCAGTCACTCACTCACACACTCACTCACTCACTCACTCACTCACTCACTCACTCACTCACTCACTCACTCACTCACTCACTCACTCACTCACTCACTCACTCACTCACTCACTCACTCACTCACTCACTCACTCACTCACTCACTCACTCACTCACTCACTCACTCACTCACTCACTCACTCACTCACTCACTCACACACTCACTCACTCACTCACTCACTCACTCACTCACTCACTCACTCACTCACTCGTATCTAACCACATCGTCTCACTCACCTATAGCACTAGATGAAGCTACATTATCACAGCATTAACGTAATCCAACATAGCTTTAAAAGTACATACTCCATATACACGTATGTCAAGCACAATAAACATGTGGACGTGTCCCAGATGACATATTGTATACATAATCGTGATCATATTGAGAGATATGCACTTTGACCTGATCTATATAGTATATACCGAGTTCCCCTTAAATGCGAGACGTTGACTCAATGTTGGGTTGATGTTGGGCCAACGTCATAGACGGTGGCCCAACATTAACCCAGCATTGGGTGACAGTCTCGTGTTTGCTGGGTTTACGCCAGGTGTGCAGGTTATAGATAGCTGTTATCACGGCGATGACGTCATTCAACCACAATCACAATTAAGGTCATCAGAGGTCAACATCTGATATGAGATTAAATGTTTAATGTACAGCTATTATAGGCCGATCTATTGTGAAATGGTGATAACACATTGTGAACAGCGTGCCATCATTGCTAACTCTTAACCTTTCACACGCCACAACTGAATATATCCGAGCTAAAAACAAAAAAGGGGAACACTGTAGTTTTTCACTAAACAAACTTTTAGTGGGAAGGCTGGGCTGAAGTTATTTATACCAGTCCACCTACCTTTAAGCATATTGAGCCAAAGTGACTGCTCGACAAAAGCCCTGCGCAATGGCTTCTGTCTTTTTATTTTTTTATTGTGCCTTTCCCATGTATTAAAAAATGAAATGTATTGGGTTTTAGGCCATCTTTGTGTAAATGAAGGCTAAACTGGTCCAGGAGAACATTTTGAAGATAGTAAGATGAATGCCATGACACTGCCCTCCAGACACATAATTCGTATTTGAGCCCTAGCGGTCTGAGGACGAGCACGCTAACTCTCCGTCATGGAGGCTCCCCACAATATTGAATCTTCACGAGTGAACGGGGAAGATTTTTTTCTTTGCAACTTGAATACAAGAGCTGGGATCGAATCCGCGATTTCCGACTTTCAAAGCAGCAGCTTCAACCACTGCACCAGGGCCCCCGCCTTTTCCAATGTACTGTTCCAAATGTTCTAAAGTTAATATGTTAACCTTTATTCTGCTGAATTAAGTATTTTAAATTTTCATTCACTTGAAGTTGTGTCTCGCTACCGCGACCCACAACTTCAAGTGGTCATTTGTTTAATTTGACACCAAACATTTGCGAAACTTGACGTTTAAACACTCCTTTCATTCCCAAAAAACTGTGACTTAATCGGCTAATAAAACGAATTAACCCTTTCAAATCTGAATTTACCATTGTCATCTTCATCCACTACAAGCCACGAATTGCTGTCGCAATTCTCAACTTTTTTGTAGTGGATGAAGATGATTTCATGTGGATTAAAAATTAAAGGAAATTGCCAAGTATTGGTAAAACAGTTTCATTGAAATTTTCATTTTAAAACTCCTAGTTGTAGGAAAATTAAGTCTGTTTTCAGGGATGTAAAATGATAAATGATGTAAAATGACGCGAGAGCTGAAAAGATTAAAAACAACAATGGTCGTGATCAGCAGGCAAAGGGTTGATCATGATGACTAAGTTAACCCTTTCATTGCTAAACACGACTATAATCTTTTTAAATCCGTGGTATTAGCATATCAAATCAGCTATTGTGATTTTTTTTGGAATCAAATGTGGGTTAAAGCATCGAGCTTCACACTTCCTTGGTTTCTAATAAAACAAATATGAATACTTTCCATCCATGCTTTAATGCATCGCGAGGGTTGAAAGGGTTAAAAACGACTATGGTCGCGTTCAGCAGGCAAAGGGTTAATCATGATAATTATGTTAACCCTTTCACTGTTAAACACGACTAAAGTCGTTTTAAATCCGTTTTATCAACCGATAAAATCAGCAGTTGTGAATTTATTTGGAACCAAATGTGTGTTTAACCCTTCATCCGCCAAATCATTTAGTTGGAATTTTCACCCACTTGAAGTTTTTTCTCGCTAGCGCGATCCACAACTTCAAGTGAGTAAAATTATTCAGATTTCACAAAATGGAGATCAACACTTTTCAGATCGTGCTGATTGATGTCACATTATGGCTTTAACATGCTTAAAAGGCGGTACTGAATGTGGTAATAATTGAGTGAAAAACCCAATATATTCGGCACCGATGGTTAAAGAGTTAAGAATCGAGTTTTACACATCTTTGGTTTCTGCGCATTTACCAGTTAAACTAGATATGGAGACGGAATCGATCGATCGATTTCTTATTTTGGATAACCATGTCAAAAATAAGAAATATGGGAATTTCGTCTCTATATCTAGCCCAACAGGAAAATGCGCAGCACAAAAATTAAAACAAATTGCATTTCAAGTCTATGGACATATTTACATCATATGGTCATATCAATAAGCAAATAAAATCATTGATTTTTTCATGATTTTAGCCTGAGCTAGTCCCTTTAAACATCATTGTCGCTCTTATGAATCTTGGAGCATATTAAAAAAAAGTGAAAAGCCATCAATATAAAGGCTATCATGAACTTTCATTTTATATAGATAGTCTAATACAAAATTACGATACCCCAGGAAACGCGGGTCATATACCAATGTTGGCTTAATGTTGGGCCAGCGTCGCAGACAGCTGGCCAGCATTAAAACCACATTCATTCAACGTGTCGTGTTAGGTGAGATTTGATCAACCTGAAACAATCACCAGGTGGCTGTCAAGAAACACTAATTAAACAGTCACTAGATGGTCCTACGTGTTCGGGAATTAGCTAATTATTTTTTCCTAATACCGGTATACTAGTATTCTCTCCATCATTGTTGGGATTTATCTCTGAATATTTAGCTAAATGTCGGGACAATGTTGTATCGCTGTCCCAATAACAGAATGCGCAAGGCAAGAGGACTCATATGCGTTTCATTTGAGTTCAAACTCAATGGGTTTTAGTCCACTTATGTGCACATAATATGCAGGCTATATTGGGCATAGCAGGAGAACCTCTTAAGGGCAGAATCCAGGCCAGGCCGAGAGATGACACCCATTTACCCAGCAGTAACGTGTCTAAGCCATCCCAGTGCACCTCACAATACTGGAGTACAGAGAAGTAGTGGAAGTACTGCCCGTAATGGGCTGACATGGTTTTAATGTTGATTTATGTAGTAGTAGTAGTAGCAATTTTATTTACCATAAAAAAATAAATCTTTTATAAATGTGCAAACAAAATTAAAATGCTCGATATAATGTTAACGTGAACAAAAACATAAGACTGATTGATACACAGTTAAAATAAAACAGAACAAAACAAAACAAAACAAAACAGAACAAAACAAAGGGAATGTGTATCGCAGCTGGTAACCGCGCCTTATACCAGTAGTGGCGTTGTATCCAGTTCACACTTTCCAATAAATCAACTTTCCATTTCAATTATAGACATGATTAATGACATTTGACAGTACCGAGCTGACCCCTCCCCCCCCCCCCCAAACCCCGCACCTGGCCCGCCGTAATTGAAGAGGATGAAAGGATTAAGGCATCACGTGAGAACGTCAGTGACGCGTGACGTCATAACGTTACTGATCCATGCCGTTGTGATCTGTCTGTGTGTGTGCGACGTTGGTCTAACGTTGATCCAGCATTGTGACAACGTGTGCTGTTCGAAGGGAGAAAAACAGATCATTCCCAGCAAACACGAGACATTGAACCAAGGTTGGGTTAATGTTGGGCCGACGTCGTAGACGGTTGGCCAATATTAACACAACATTAATATATAATACACAATATTAACAATATATAATATACAATATTAACAGACATTGCATGGTTCAATGTCTCGTGTTTGCTGGGTTATAACCCAACAAACACAATACGTTCACCCATTTGTGGTACAATGTTGGGCCAGCGTCGCAGACGGTGGCCCAACATTGTTCTGGCATTGGGCCAATGTGTGCTGTTTGCAGGCAGAAAAGTAGATAATTAATTCATAACCCAACATACAAGACGTTCACCCGATGTTGGCCGGCGTCACAGACGGTGGGCCAGCATTCTACAGACATTGGGTGAATAATTTGTGTTTTGCTGGGAACCAGGTGATGATAGTAGCTGGACACAAAGACAGTGACAAAGGTGTCGTAACAAAGTGGATCCTGACTTTATCCACACTGACTATGCTTATGGATAAGGCTACACTTCTATTATGGAAACGGTTTGGCTCGACAGCCCAAGGCCATGCCATGCCATGCCATGCCATGCCATGCCATGCCATGCCATGCCATGCCATGCCATGCCATGCCATGCCATGCCATGCCATGCCATGCCATGTCATGCCATGCCATGCCATGCCATGCCATGCCATGCCATGCCATGCCATTAATCTGACGTCCATAGGCGACGTCTAAAGTCGATCCCCACACTGGAAGAGTAAAATGTTTATGCTGTTCGTAGTAGACTCATAACATAGGTATAGACCTAACTAAGACATTTATAATGATTTCAAATTGAGAAAACCCTTTGGTCTGCATGGCGTATACATATAATTATATATATAATTATATACATATAATTATACATATTTCTGAGCTTTAATGGCTAATCCGTACCTGCCGGTTAATCTATGAGGACGTTTAACACCTTACATGTCAATCATGTGTGACGTCAGAGGTCATTGACCTGTAATCAGCCATTCCTCAAATAACAACCGGCTTAACCCTTTCAGCGCGGGGAACAACTCTAGACGTCAGATTCTGACGTCTATAGACGTCAGATAGACGTCAGATTCTGACGTATAAAGTTGATCACCGCACTGAAAGAATTAAAAAAAAATTATAATGGCTGTAGACACATAACATAAGTATTCAAATAAAGCAGAAGGAGCTATCTAAGACATTACTTAACATATTTTAATTTTATGTTAAGTAGTAATTTGACATTTGTATTATCGAAATATCCAGTGTTTATTATGGCAATGCCACTTAATGATTTTAGTTATGTATGTCATACCATGTATATTGCCATATGAATGATTTTTTAACAAGTTAACAATCTTGTATATACATGTACATATATCTCTCTCATTTCTATGACAAATAAATCTGTAATAATTTCCTTACTGTCAATAAAATAGCGGTCTGTCTATATTAGACCTAGTCCTGCTATATATCTATACGGCTTCACGCATGTTTTAAAATGATAAAATTGTTTGTGATAGGTGCTTAGCTTATCAAATAATATTCACTTTGCGATATTTTATTTTTTCATAATGAAACATATGTTTTGTTATTTTAGGCATTACAATTCCAACTTCGACTGAAGAATAAAAAAAAAATCAATTTAGCAAGATATTTAATAATTCAGCAGAACAAATTGGCAAAGATATTTTAAAAAATAAAGTACATGTACTCTTAAATCCTTGACACTGCTTTTTAGACATGTTAAAGGTAATACGTGACATAAAACAGCAAAATTATAAAATTGTTTACTTCTATTTTGTCAAATCTGAATAATGTTCGCCCACTTGAAGTGGGCGAAAAAATTAAATTAAATAATTTGGTGGTTAAAGGGTTACTGAAATATTTTTTTGGTAAAATTTCTAAATTTTATAAATACAAATATTTCTCGTGAATTAGCCCTCACAACGCTGAAGTGTTTTTTGTGAAAAAAAATTTCGCGAATTTTGCGAGTAAGACAAATTCGCGAATTCAAGAATCTCGTAAAAATTATTATTATTATAGTGCTGCTAAAATAAAATAAAAATTCAAGAATTCTAAACTTCATGAAAAGTACGAAAATCAGAAATTCGCGAAAATGTAAACACTCGAAAATTACCAGATGTAAAGTAAAGAAATTAAAACAATTATAGTAATACTTGGTTCTTAGAGGGTTGATGTTCTACGTGAAAGCCTTAGCACTTTCACAAATTAGTCCATCCGCGGAAGCTCATAGTCCGGGGATTGTTCCGTGGATCACCTGATAACTAATAACCCTTCACTTAATACCCATCAATCACCAAATCGTTCAGAATGAGAATAATTAATAGCTTCTAAACAGAACAGATATATCCAGCTGACAAAATCGGAATTGAGCCGCAACAATACAGATTCGATTTATTTATTCATTGTATTGATATATACTAGTTTTTCTATTAAAATACTGTATATGTCATGGTTAAATTTATCTACCACTCTATGTATGTTTCTGGTTTTAGTTGTACCCCAGTTGCCTATATTTTTTTAATCAGCGTGGTGGTTTCTGGGTACAGATGTGTCCCGATGTTTGTACACAGTAGACTACTCCTTTACCGCTTACATAATTTAAAACATTGTAAAGGCTATAGACTCATATGATAGCTATATACAAATGAAGCAGAAAGAGCTACATGTAACTCAGACATTTATGATAATTCATAAAGACATATTTCAGCTTTGTAGATGTTATTTATTACTGTTTAATTGTTCACAGCAACTGTACTCTTTTCGTCTGGTTGATTGACTGGCTGGCTGGCTGGCTGACTGACTGACCGACAAACCTGATGCACTCACTAACTCACCAAATGAATAACCCTTTGATCTCTATAGTATTTATCACGATATTCCTAGTTGTCAGGGTTAGAGGGTGTGAGGACTAATAGGAGTTATATAAAACGTGGTGGTTTTCACGCCAAGAGACGAGGTGTCAATCCTGATTAACAATGTGAGGAATTCACACCGTTACTTATTATGATCCCGCTGATCACTAACCCTTGTCCTGCTAAAACCATCAATATATTAACCCTTATCCCGCTGAAGGCGTAGGCCTATATAGCTTATACGGCTCCATGTATATTTCAGTCAAGGAGAAAGAACGAAATTTGATAGATTCGAAGATCCGAATGTACGACGCCGAGTATATTCGGATCTACGAATCTATCGTAATTGAGTTTCTTTCTTCAACTTAAAATACACAAAATAGACACATATATTACAAGATTTTATATAGAAAACCCAAATTCTATACTCAGCATGGTCAAACCATGGAACATAAGCCATGCAGTTTCATGATAAAACCCGTTTTTTTTGCCCGATCTGCTATTAAAAATAACAATAGTTTCGTAAATCCGGATCTGTTGTTTTAACAATAGACTGACTTCCCCTGCATATTTTAAGAACAAATAAAATGTCACTGGAACATATAGCATTGCTATAAATGCTCAGTTTATCAAATAAATATCAATGTGGGAGTTGGCCATTATTCATGAATAGACGTATTTTTCGTCATTTGAAGCTGGAAATTGCGTTTGCGATTCCAGCTTTAAATGACAGACAAGAGAAGCAAACGATTCAGCATGACATGGGGAATACTGTTGTTAAAACACACCACTACATTATTTTCTTTGTCCAACCACTACATTCTAAGCTGGGAATGGAGAGTTTTTGTTCATCAAGTACAGACCAATTATCATGGTAGGTCTATGGTGCTATAATCAGTCAGGTGTGACCAAGCTGTTGATTATGTGGGATCCTCATTATGGTCGGATGTGTTTTAAGTCAGTTAAAACCCTCGGAGCTCTACATTCTCAGCTGCGGAAAAAGGCGCGGACTTCGGCCTCGGCCTTTTCTACAGCTAAGAATTTAGCGCTCCCCGGGCTTTATCCTATACATAATGTGTGGGCGAGAGAGAAGGCATAG